>JAVXUO010000147.1:0-301623 GCA_033065855.1 Escallonia rubra | reverse complement strand
CCAAAAAGAGTAGCGAGCCACTATGATAGCTCAAACAGAATTTGGAGAAGACGAATTATATACTGTAGCAAAGGAGAGCACATGAACTTTGCATCTTAGTGAAGAAGTTGTTGTAAGAAGAAAAGCAAGTAATTAATTACACATGACACGAACTAACTTTAATAACAGTTAATGTAAGTCAAGAGAAACTAAATATTATTATATAACTTATTGTTTGGTAATGATTTTGGATATATAGTACTGTTTGGCAATAGTTATCTTTGAGGGATATTAACCCGAAAAGGAATCACCAATAAGCTGGGAAAAAGTCAAACTATTTTGAAGAATAGTGCACATAAGGTGTAATATTATTCCTTATCAGCGACATGAAAACTTTAGCAAATTTATAAAGAGGTTTAACAAATTGGAAATAACAGAACTAAGAATTCGTGAGCGTATGAGAATACATCAAAAATGTTTCTTAAAGTATTTACCAGAGGTTTACCTTTGAATGTATATTTGTATGCACATATGTTTGATGAGGTCGACAAAAAAGTAAGCCTAGAGCCTAGACTAAGTAAAAATACAGTATCATAAACTAAAGAAAATAAAAAGATGAACACATATAAACTTATAGTCCATACATGCACACAAAGGAAATAATGGTAGGATAGAAATATGTAACACAACTCATATTGGAGACTGAAAAAAAACAATACATCAATGTATCTCTGAAGATCAATCGGTAAAGGATCAGACCAATCCATGGAGAAAGGGAGGTGGGCAGGTGGAGTCGAATAGGGAGCTTTAGTTAGGGATGTAATAGCAAAAAGGGAAAAACAATAGGTCTATTTTAGGAGGAACTTAATAAACCTTGCTAAAAAGTAGGACAAATATTGGAAGGTTTTCTTTTCTCTTGAATTTGAACATGAATTAATGACGTGGTTCTAGGTATAATTCAGAGTAAAATAAGCTTAAGGAAAGAAGTTGAGAGAGTTTCCCCTAAATTTTGGGGATTGCCTGGAATTAACAACATTTGGGATTTTGGATAAAACAAATGAATTTGGTTTTGATTTTGATTTCGTGCAAAGCTTTGATTGTAGAATCAAATTAATTTGGACTGATCCCAACCAAAATTGAAGGGAGATAATTATCAGGAAAGTACAGTTACAAAAGCACCTGTTATAAGCAGGTGTTCTTTCAAAAACTTTGAATGACTTTTTCTCTTTAAATTAGAACTACTACATGGACAAAATGAAAGGAGAGAACGTCCAAGTAGGAGATGACTTGGCAACATTTTCTCAGCTTTGGCTTTACTGTATAATATTCCCTCTGTCCCTAATTAATTGATCATATTTCCTTTTTGGCTGTCCCCAAAAAATTGATCACTTCTAAATTAAGAAAGATTCCATATGTGTTTTTCCATGTTCACCCTTCTTACACTTTTTTTATTCAATTTCTCTCTCTACAGTTATTCTCCACCAGCCCATTTTTCTCTCTCCTGGCCTACTTTCTTCGCTCCCTCTCTCTCTTGGGGTAGAATGGGAAGCTCATAAAATATATCTCATATCCTAAATAAACGTGCAAGTCAAAGGTGATCAAATGAAAAGGGACGGAGGGAGTATTAGATATTGTCAAGTTGTTCTTTACTATTTTGTCTGATGTTATTTTTGGTCTTCATCTTTTACTACGATCAATATGGAACAAATTATTTTTCCTTATTAGGGCATCCAAGCCCTACGTTGAATCTGACCAACCGTCTCAAGCGATACTCTCCCCTCTCTTCCATACACCTGTCAACCATTGACTGGTTCACGCCAATCAGAAAATTGAAGAAATTACTTCAAGATATTAAGTTCTGTTCAAGGCTCTTAATTTTTATGTAAAATTTTTTAGGAGAGAAGAAATCTGGAAAATAAAATGAGAGAAGAACAAAACTATCTTGATCAGATTTTTTTTTTTAGTTTGGACTTACAAAATCAATCAGAATTGCGGCCTAAACCTAGATCAAGTTTAGTTCAAGTGTTCCCCAAGTGCCGAGTCCAACCCATGGCTCAAGAACTTTGCCGATACACCAATAATCTGGTGACTCGGTTCGGTTTCGTAAGCCATCAAACCGTATCCGAGACCCGAGTTTATGTCATAGAAAAAAGGACAGTATTGCCGACGGGAAGGGGACAAGGAGTTGGCCGAGTATCGGCCATGATAACGCCGCTAAAAAGAATCTCATACCTTCCGAAAATCCCCCAAAATCTTCAATCGAGACTTCAAATTTGCCCAAATGGTTTCTGAATGTAACCCTAGGTTCCTTCATCGCTGAATTCTCGAAGATCTTGATCCGATCTTCTCCGGTGACTTGGGCGACGTGGAAACCACCGGCGACCAGCAGATCCTCTTGTGTCCCTTGTAAGGTGTGAGGACGATTCTGTTTTTTCATGTCGACTGTCTGCATATTCAGTGTTAATAACTGTTATAGGTTCATTTTTCTTTCTCTTGTTTTCTTTTCCATTTTTGTTAGTCCAAATATTGGCATGTAACTTGTAAGAAAAAATGTAGACATATTGGATAAATTGCTCGGACATAATAAAATTTATCCGCTTCCAAGATACTTGGTGTTGTAGGATTTATCCCAACCAAATCGAATGAAACTAGTTCCCTCCTCTTCTTCTCTGCTCTCTTTTCCTCATCTTCTCTTTCCATCTAACACCGCCCGATCGTTGTCCAACCCCGCCCCACCATCCAACCCCGCCACCGCCAGCACTTCCTACATCACTATTCCCACTGTCCGCCACCTCCACCACACCGCTGAACCCGTTCACAACCTTCACTACCTTGCTGCTCCAAAAGCTGGAACCTCCACCGCTACCTCATCAGCTTCAGTGGATTCCAGCATAAAACCTACCATCTCCACTCACTCTCGATCTGCTTTTGTTGTGATTCAATTTCGTGAATGGTTGTGGTGGTGCCACGGTGATTCATTGTGATGATTCAAATTTTCCTCTCAATCTACTTTTGTCAGGATTTGTTCAGTTGATATTCGGGTTTCGATGAATTGTGAAATAGTTACTGTGGCCTAGGGGTAGCTGTAATTAAAAAAAAGGATAAATATAAAATTCTGCTATCCTGCTTGCAGCCAGATGGCCGTCCCAGGCTATCTGGCGCACTGTCCTAATGACCAAAATTCCCTCCTACTTTTTTTTCTCTCTTTTTAAAATGTTTCAGATGCATTTAATAGAGCAAACGCCAATCTATTGCAAGAGATACTATGGTGCACCATGGAATAAGTAAAAAAAGAAGGTTCAGAAATTGTGGTGTCTGGTTCTTTGCACCTTCACCTCCGCCATGCAACCATTGTCACCAACATCTAACCAATGTCGTAACCCCCACCACTGCCACCAAACTTCAAACCCACTAACACTGCCAAATCTACAAAAATAATCTCCATCAATTAAAACCCACCATACACAGAAGCATTACCCAATTGAAGCCACCATCAATAAAAACCCAATATCACCACAGCCACAACCTTCGTCATCCGCTGCCACCACCACTGTTGCAACACCACAACCATCACCGGATCTGGTGACGGTGGACTAGTTCATTATTGCGAGGAACACCACTGTTGACGGGATGATGGTGGAAGTGGGTACGACAGTCGTGTGTTGGATTGGTTTGAGTCGGATGTGTTGACGGTCGTGCTGCAGTGCATAAACTAGTTAGCCGAGGCTGTCGTAGAGGCTTGCATCGATGGTGGTGGTGTTGTTCTCGCGGATGCATCATTTGCCTCAGATGGAGATGGTGCAGCGGTGGCGGGGGATTCAGCGCGATAATGGGGTGATGGGTGGTGGTGGTGGGCTTAGTGGTTGTGGAAGTGGTGGTGGGTCATGGTGGCGGTGGGAGAGAGGGGTTGGATCCGACGAGACGATATTAAAGATAGAAAAAAGGTGTAGAACAAATGCTGAGGGCTATTCTGGTCAGATGAATAGTTCGCAGAATAATCTGGCACACTGTCTTTTTGCTTTTGAAAAGAAGCATCATGTACTTTCCAAGCATGACAGGGGGAGCCCAGGATGGGTTGGAATAAAGGAGCCCATCCAAAATTTGGGTGGGGATGACCTCCCTATATATATATATATATATATATATATATATCGGCATCCACACATATACGAACCTATATAGACATACTTATTTTTATATATTCCCTGAATTGTCGTTGTTACTTTTAAAACATAATCTCTCTCTGTGTGTGTGTGTTAATAGCTGCCCACAATTGTCGGTAACCATTATGCATAAAAGAATCACCTTACGTTCTTAAAGCCCAAATAGCATCAAATCAGATCACTGACGAGCCACTGCACATCGTCTTCAAAATTGTTGCTACTGCACTTCATCTTGGCAAAGCCACACCGCTGTTGCTGCTGCAGTAGTCTTCACCAACCATGACCATCCATGACCCACCGCCAACACCCACGACCACCCAATATCAATCGCCACCACTGAACAATTCTTCAGTCATCACCATCTGAATCCACTTTTGTCAGCGCTGCTGCATTGCTTTGGGTTTGCAGAACGCTAAGCCAAAACTCTGCATCCAATCAGCAGATTAGAAAATCATTTCTTTTTCACCTCTGAAACGCCCAAATTACGTGGGATCTATCTCAGCTCTTAGCCCCCCATCTTCCATGCAGAACCTCTAAACTTAATTCGGGTTGTGAGTTTGGCCTTCGATTTTGCCTGCTTTTCCATTGTTCTTTTTGGTTTATTAGGGGGAGCTGTTGATAAATTGATATATACTCGAAAGGAAAAAGGCGCCAAAAGAGAGGGGTGCAGCCATGTTCGCACAAGGTATACTGTAGTCTACAACAGAAGACTTAAACTCTCACCAAAATTATGTAAAGCTATCTGGCGAGCATGCACATTTATGTTCTGTCCACGCAAAATAAAGTGCTCAACAGTAACCGAAGCTCCAACGCCTTGAAGGCTCTGCTCTTCCTTTCCCTCCATAAAAGTTGACACATCCCAAAGCTTTGTCTTCTTGCCTTTCCTCTCGTAAAGCGACCCACACAGTAAATCTACTACGACTTTGTCATAACCCAAAATCCTAGGCAAAGAAAGTACAATGGACCAAACTGCCCTAGAAACTGGGTTATGTATCAGCAAATGATCCAAACTCTCCCCATCCGCTTTGCACATAAAGCACTTATTCATAGATTCTTTTGCATCTTGCCAAATCTTACCCTGCTTGTCACATTTAAGGTTCCCTCCCAAGTATAAAAGCCCACCTTAAAAGGTGCTGCGGTTTTCTAAATAGCTTTCCAAGTAAGGAACTAGAGTTTTTGGCCGATAACAACTAATAGTACTTCACAGAGAAAAGTCCTGAATGTTGGCCCAATGACAATGCATTCATTTGGACCAAATTGTACTTTACGCGATTTTCCTCTTTGGGGTCTCAGAAGTATGACTTTTCCAGAAATCTTTGGAATTCATGGGATTTTCCCTTTTAGGGACTCACTGCGACGTTCTCAGTATCCTTTCACCAAGGACAATCGTCTACCAAGTCTCTCTAGCTCGCTTTGCTTTTGCTCTCAGAAGTAATGCCACAGTAGAGCAAACATGTAAATTCCTTTAACACCTTCTTTCCCTGATGAAGTATGTTCCTACGCTTTTGTCAAAGGTGTATTCACGAACTGAAATGCCAAGTACTTTCAGAATGACCCCAAATAGACTATGTTGCATTTTCAGAAAAAGGTTGAAGCAGACAACCTTATATTAAATGAGTGGGTTGTTCCAAAAGAAGATGGATGTCTTCCTTAAGATGCATTGGTGAATTCTGTTCTGGAAAAGGTGAAATTTGGTGTTTTGAAAAGAGAATTTGAAAATGAAATTGAACACAAATTTGTATACATGTGTTAAGGCTATCGCAAGATAGCATTAATCTGCATTCACCAAGATCTCAGATCACTAAATACTAACTCCTCTTACCTTTTGAGAACAAAATTCGACAAACATGCGATCTGACTTAGATAGTGCTTTGTATCTGAGAGATCCTCCACTTCCGCTCCTTCAGTCTTGATGATCTCTATGATGTTTGACTATACATTATCTTAATTCTGTTTTCGTTGTTAGGGGGGTGGAGAGAGGAGTCGGTAGCAGCTTGCTAATTCCTTATATTCATATGTGATTTATTTGGCATGCTGTCAATTTATGTTAATTCCAAGGGTGACATAACAGTAATCCACTGACACCGTTTTATGGCAACTCAGTGGTGTTGATAGGTTTAAGCGTCAATTTGCTCATCTTGAGGAGCATTATGGTAAAGGTGAAAGAAGTTCTCCACTCCAGAGGCAGCACGCTTCTTTGCCTAGGTAAGTCATATCAATGGGACTTGCTTACAGGTAATATCTGATGACTGTTTGTGTGCCTCAAGATCAGTGCCACTGCTATGGAAATATGTTTCACTGTCCATCCAGGTGTTTCTTGCATTTGCTTCGTCAGGACACCTGCTATTTGCATGTTCTTAACATGATGACATTCGCATAGTTAGCTGGCCTGAATGTATGTTTAAGCTTAAGCAACCTAGTTTTTATGACGTATTTTCATGTATTACCTGTATTGTTTGTTTAGAGAGCGAGTTCCTGGGCCCAAGAGCGAATCTGGTGAACAAACTAGCGAAGTTGAAAAGAGAGCTGCAGCTGCTGTTGCTACAACTCTTCAGAGTCCACCAGGACATTCTGACAGATTTGAAAATGCAGATGCACAAAATGGACAAAGCAAGCCAAATTACAGTGCTCGTAGCTTGTTAAAGAGTGCTAGCATCAGTGCTTCCAAGTGTATAGGCATGAAGGAAAGAAGTGATTCAGAGGTAAGTTATTTTGCTTTTAAACTGTTATCTCTTTCTGTTCAGATATAGCAATAGCATTAGTTCTCATAGCTTGTTAAAAAGCGCTAGCATTCCAAGTGTGTAGATATGAAAGGAGAAGAGATACGGAGGTAAGTTATATTACTTTTCAAGTGTTACAAGGCATGCCATGAAACTGTAATTTGGCTTGCATTGGGAATTATGTTGGATACACACAGATAGGGCAATAGTATGCCATGAAATTGTCTTTCGAAGTAAGACTTCATTTACTATGTGTCTATGTATGCAAATTAAAAGTTTCTTCCTATTAACATCCTTGTGACAAAGCGGGGCCAAGGCCTGTCCTGTTTGGCTGTTTTATGAAAAACAGCAAACGCTCTTAGTGTGATCTGGTACCCTCTTGACCCCTACACAGATAACAAGGAAAAAACAAGGGCAACGTGCCTTATGAAAAACTGGGACCATGGCCTATCCAGCTTGTAATAGTTTGTGTGGCCACCAAGGAAGGATTCAATAAGAAATGAGGATATCCACAACAAAGTGGGCTGGTGCCAGTTGAGGAAAAGATGAGGGAGTATCACTTGCGATGGTTTGGTCATTTCGAGCGTACGCCATTATATGCTCATGTAAGAAGAAGGGATTTCTGCCAAGTTGAAGGGTATGGTAGACGGAGGATAACTTGGGAAGTAGTGACAAGACTTGATTGCTAGGAATTTGTTGGAGAACATGTGCTCTGATAGTGCTGAATGGAAGAAAAGGATTCTTTAGTTGACCCTAACTAGTTTTGGACAAAGGCTTGGATGATGACGACACACATTGGTGTCGCTATTTTGCACCCCAAACTATGAACCGGAGGGAGTAAGTATGTATTGATGGACAAAGATCGGTAGACAAAGTATTGAGATTGACAGAAATGCATCACTGGCTACTAAGGGCCTTAACTTCATTTTGTATCACTTTGGCCCTTATGCTCTCCAATTATTCCAATTAAGCTTCTGTTCTAATCTTTCAGAAAAGGTTATGTTAAGTCCTCATGCGATTTACACGTGATTGATGTTTAGGGGCAGTAATGGCTCTTTGATGTAAATTTAGAATGTTCCCAGTACAGATCCCCTTTATTTCTCACCTTGGAGAATTAAAAACAATTGTTGCTTGAAGGTTACCATCCACTTGACAACTGCCTCCAGAAAAATCATTGGGGACCACTGCTTCATTCAGAATAGATTTATATCAGTCACAACTGCAATTGATATATACAACAAATTCAACTAGAATCACCAGCTTTTATGCATTTTAAACCCATCTCCTCTACCATAAGATCTTTTACCCTTCTTCATCTAACTGCTATTGAACAAAAGCTTGTACGATGGCTACAATCAACAAGCCCTGTCCTCTATTACATTGCCATGAATGCTCAGACAAGTTCAAAATCATTCAATTAGGATGATCGTATTTTTACCATAGGTATCAGGATCTGACCAAAGTGGTTCGACTGTGAATTGGTAGCTTCACCAGTCCGGTTCTTGATTTGGACGAAAGTGCACTTAACCGAATGACGTAGCATAAACCGGACAGTTCAGGCAAATTTTTGGGTCAAACCAGCCGGCTGGACAGGTTAACCCGCATGGACACGTGTATATTATTTAAAAAACCTCAAGTAACACAAGTGCTAATGTTGAGATTTAACCTGGGATGTCCAGGTTAAGGACTTAATGCACTGTCTTGATGCCAGGGGAGCATTCATACGACTTTATTGACAAACAACAAAGCTATAAATTATCGTGAAGTCAGAGCTAATTATATACTGATACACACTAGTTTTTATTATTTTTCTTATCTTTTGAAAACTTTGGGGTTTATAGAATTGTCGATTGTAGGAAGTTTACCCCACTAGGTAAAGTTGAACTTGAAAGATGTACATGTGTTACAGTATTACTTGAACCACCGGTTGAACCAGTGAGCCGGTGCCTTCATTGGTTCAATGACCGATCCGGTTGTTATAATTGTGCTTTTCACAGTTCCTGTATTTAATTTCTAATCCTGCAAGTACCTAAGGTTTCGATTTCTCTCATATTTTTCTCTATTCTGTCTAGGTTTCCCTTTTATAATTATTATATATATATGTTTTCTCTGTTTGCCGATATAGATTGTTTGGGTAATGGCAGTGATAGGTTCAACGCGATGAAGGGTTTGTGGTATTGCATTCGTGGTTCTACTGGGGATCGTGGTATAAGTTTGAGGATAGATGCTGCAATTATTGTGAAGTATGATAATCATATTGACCCAAAATGTCGTTTAAGGGCCATAGTGAGATACTTTAGAAAGTATCATTCCCAATGGTGCATTTCACCCAATTTTACGAAGAACAGTTGGTTTTTGTATATGTGTTCCGCAAGAACTACATTATTATCTTTAGAAGTCACTGTGTACCTGGCAGGAATGATGAATTATTTTCTTGTTATTACTACTTGCAGGAGGAGACCATAGGGGAGCACAATGACGAGGTTGATGGGTTATCGCAAAAAGTTGCAGCCCTCTATGCCTGATTTTTTACACTTAAAAGAGTACATGTAATTTCCCCTCCATTAAGCGGATCATTGGTTCATCACTTAGTTATAGGTGTTAGCTAACAATAGGATGCATCTTGCTATTACCATTACTCGACGTGATGTTGCAGTATTAGGAAGAAGATGCACTCCATTTATCTGCACACTTGTTCTCAAGAATATTTACTGAAATCAGTTTGATGTGTTTTTTAGATGCTTGAATTCTTGGGGTTGATGCGGGTGCTATATGGGTTGCTACTTCTTCTCTCCCTAAGTGGAACTGGTGACCTTCCACGTCCGGTGCGATGCCTGGACAGGGGGGCCACAGTGCCTACTCAGTTAACTCGAGAAGGGGGCGCAGCAGTCACGGGGAGGGGATGTTTTGACTCTATGTGTAATGGTGGAAAGAAGAAACGGAGAGTAAGAGAGAGACACGGTCACACACGCAAGCTTTTTGCACTTGCACTCTTTAACGAGTGTGGGAAGAAAAACAACGATGATGAAAGAAGGCAAAACCGTGGCTGGGAAACAAATCTATATTATATGTAACTGGATTCGATTGAGACTTTCATTGCCTTCCAAATCTTTTTTTTTTCCTGACCTTTTCAGTTTCATAAATACAGCTAAATAGATGGTAGTATGTAATTGGCCAAAAAGTTACTTTTTCTATTTGTTAAATACAATTAAACAGGTGTCAGGATATAGAAAGTATAACCATCCTAGCTCGTGACTTGTAACCGTCTCACCAATGACTTCTTTTTTCCCACTTTTCACACACACACAAGGAGCTGATCTGTTAAGAGCGCTAGCAAAATAGAAGATCTTGCAAACGTGTTCTGGCCGTCCATCCTGAAAGATGGATGGTCCAGATCGCGCCTTTTTCGAATACTGTCAGTTGTCCGCGACACCATGTCGCAGACGGACTTTTTTACCTTTTTGCCCTTCTGCCCCGTCTGCTACACTGTATCGCGGACGGTCTAAATCTTTTTTTTTTTTTACGTTTTTTTAAGTATGTTCGCTACATAATGTAGCGGACGATTTTTTGACAAAAATACAATTGCTCGTGGTCAGAAATGGCCTCGCTGGCGCAGGGAGCTTGGTTAGACAACGGTGTCATCTCGTACTACGTGCAAATTCTGAGGCAAAGGGGTCGGGAGCAGCCGGCCGACCATCCGCGCATTTTTATCTTGGATGCTTATTTTCATGGCATCCTAGTACAAGACTGGCGCGAGTGGGTCGCTTCAAGGGGGAGGAGAACCCTGGCCCAGTGGAGACCGTCCGCTAACCTACAAGCATATCTTGCTAGGGATAGTCTAGTGAGCGCAAGTGTTGCCGACGTGTTTCTAATCCCATTTTTAGGGAATGCCCACTGGTACTTGGTTTTCTATGAACCAGTAGAGAAGGTCGTATCAGTCTTCAATAGTCTCCACGATGATACCCCCGAGATGCCTGTGATTACCATGTACAAAGGCATAGGCCAGTTGGATGCCATGGTAAGATCCTGTTTAATTCTTATTGTAACTTGCATATTGTAAAACTGATTAATGCTTATTTTGTTTGCTATGTTTAATGTATAATGCTTATTATGTTTCTCGTAGAATCTATTTTGTGCCTTGGTTAATTCTAGGCGTTACGAGAGAGTACTGGCCAGGCCAAAGCTCTTTTTCCGATTGAAGAGGCGTAGGCCCAAGCAACATAACTCCTCGGACTGCGGCGTCTTCGTCTACATGTACATGGATTACATTTGTCGGTTTGAGAGCCTCACAATGACCGTCTGGAGCCGAGAATGCATACAAGGCTTTAGGTATAGGATAGCTTGACAAATTATGAAAGGCCGGCCTAGAGCTATTAGGTTTATTGAAAATCCGTGTAATGACGAGAATCCCGCGGTAGATGAGGTCCCCAAGTGACATTGTAACATTATATTCACTTTTTAAATAAACATATATTATCTTTATGAAAGCTGTTATTCATTTATCGGGTTTGAATTGATTTGTGTCTACATCAGTTGATCGGTGTTGAATGCGATTGATTTGACTGACCGATTTGTGTTGAAATCAGTTGAGTGTTTGATTTGTGTTGAGATAACATTGGCTCATTGACTGATTTGTGATTTGCTTTGAACGGTGGGAAACAAAGTGTGGGTTAGTGTTGGAGCTTTAAGATTGCGCAGGGCCACAAAATTGGCCAGTTTTGGTTTCTTTGATTCTGCAGGACCGTCCGCTACATAGTATAGCAGACGTAAAGAGCACCAAAAAAAAAAAAAAAAAAAACTAAGTGTTGGAGATCTGACTTTCTACAGGGCCGTCCGCTACATTGTGTAGCAGACGTAAAGACCCCCAAAAAATCTAATTTTCAGAGATCTAACTTTCTGCAGGGCCATCCGCTACATCTTGTAACGGACGCAAAGAGCCAAAAAAATTCTAAGTATTTGAGATCTGACTTTCTGCAGGGCCATCCGCTACATCGTGTAGCGGACGTAAAGAGCACCAAAAAAATTCTTAGTGTTTGAGATCTGACTTTCTGCAGGGTCGTCCGCTACATCGTGTAGCGGACGTAAAGAGCCCCAAAAAAATCTAATTCTGCAGGGCTGTCCGCTATACAATATAGCGGACAAAAAGAGCACCATAAAAAATTCTAAGTGTTGGAGTCTTAAGATTCTGCAGGGCCGTCCGCTACATCGTGTAGCGGACGTAAAGAGAATTGGAGTGCTAAGATTCTACAGTGTTGTCCGCTACATTGGATAGCGAACTTAAGGCGCACGTTAAGAGTCCAAGTGTTGGGAGTCTTAGATTCTGCAGGGCCGTCGACTATATTGTATAGCGGATGTATGGAGCTCCAAAAAATTTCTAAGAGTTGGAGTCTTAAGATTAAATTACAAAGAAGTAGCATCGTTAACACAGCGTGACATTGGAGCATCTTCAGTCATCTTCATTTGACACTGGAGCATCGGAAACCGATCCAAGTTCGAAGCTCATGTTCCAGTATACTTTTGCTTCATTGTTGTTGCCATCTTCATGTGCATCACGTGCCATACGACGTAAGTTATATCTACTTCACGTATTCGATGCAGTGCCCTTCCAAGCTCCATGTGTGTAATTCGAGGCATGTTGATTGCCTTTTTGTCGAGGTATGGGTATATTCATGTGCCGTGAATCAGCTACTAAGACCTCGTATTCATTCATCCGATAAGACCATTCTGTATTAACATAGCGTGATGAGTAACGCAAACTTGGACGCAAAGAATAGTGAAATTCATCTTCCCCAGTAACGACCCATTGCTTCAAAAATATATCGTGGAGTATATGACATTGAGAGAGTTGTTATGAAACTGGGAGTATATCACTCTATGCTTTTTGCCCTTCATGCAATGCATGTACTTATATAATTTTTGAAACGGGACCACTTTATTAGATGCTACAGGTTCAACTTTATGAGATATGACAAGTCGGTGCAAGAGACCAGAGACTTGTCTTGTCACCAAAGACTTGTCTTCTTACTGACATGGGCATGCTATTGTCTCTAACTACCAATTAAGCAGGGTGTCAGTGTCTAGAGACTTGTCTTGTCACCAGAGATGGGCAGACTATTATGTAGTTATCACACCAATATATAGCGTATGTGTGTGTGTGGGGGGGGGGGGGATTATTTATATATGTTAGCCATGCTCATCGCTGTAGATGTACCTAAGTTAAATGGTAGGAGTTCCTGGTAGTTCTAGTTATCGGGGACGTGAGACTGTGTGGTTGTTGTGTGAAAGGAACTACGACTACAAAGAAGTGAAGTACACGGATCCGAGAGAGTATTATACAGGTTTACGAAGAGAATGGGCATATCGAGTTTAGGAATCTGAAGCACTACACCAAGATCTCACCACGTTGAGAGCACCTGTGCCGCAACGCCGTTCACTTAGTATGTCGAGGCGTAATGTTAAGCAGTGTAAGAAAGCTGTGTGCCGAATTCGTATGGAGAATAACCGGATGTTGCTGCGTAGAAAACAATTTTACATGCTTCAACTTGCGGAAGAAAATGGCCGAGGCTAGTGGGAGGCACCTCAATTCAAACGAGAGAAACAATATTTTAACCAATGATCAGTACTTATCTGATGAATATATGTCAAATGAAGAGTGATATATCTCTTCCTACTGTATGTTAGGATTTCATTCCAACTAGCACTTATCCACATGTCATTCTAATAAGAGAACCCCGTCTTTCGATTTTCCAAGTGTTGGGAGTTTCTGCTGCGTCGTCCGCTATACAGTATGACAGACATACTGGAAACAAATTATTTTTTTGAAATTTTGGAATTAGACTTTCTGCTGCGCTGTCCGTTATAAAGTGTAGCGGATGTAGATGACTTTCTGCTGTGCCGTCCACTACACTGTGTAGCGGACGTACATGAAACAATTTTTTCTAAGTGTTGCGCCGTTCGCTAGACATTGTAGCGGACGTACATGAAACAATTTTTTTTAGTGTTGGTGATCAGACTTTCTGCTGCGCCATCCGCTAGACATTGCAGCGGACGTCGATAATTCTTTTTAATGAAATTGGCGACGGAAACAATGTTTTAGCGACGGAATCAACAATCTAAATATCGATTAACAATAAAAAACGTACGATTAACAATCACAATTCTCAAATGCACAATTAAGAACCTGAAATTCAGAAAAATAATGAACATTAACATAAAATTGTTCATAACAGAATTTAGGGTTCAACATTGGGGGAAAGTTTTTTCACAAGTGCTCCAATCAAACACTGTCACTTGAAAATTCCAGTTCCCTGTGTGTTCAAAGACTATAAAGTCCCCGGGATGGAGGTCATGCTGTTGCACAAATTCGTTCCAAACCTGTGCGAAACAAATTTGATCTTGGCCGCGCTTCTTCTTGATTCTAACATGCCATGACCCCTTGCGGCTGGTTAAAGTTGAATCGAAATAAAGTGTGGTAAGCCAATAGCAAAAGGCTACCGGTATGTCCTAACATATTCATAATACAAAAAATAGGTAAGTTTTTAACCAAGATCAAAGTTTTAACACACGAAAACACAGAAAAAGAGGGATGGCCTACAAGTCCTGTATAAAAACCAGGCATCATGACCTTGAAGAAGTGTCTGCCTACAAGGTGCATGTTGCCTACAAATTCGGTGCTCGACGAATCAGAAGCCATTAGGACGGATCTGTCGCCGGAAGGAGGTGGCGCCGTGTCGGGGGGAGATGTGGGTTGCCGTAGATAGGGTAGCGGCTGGGTGAGATGTTCGAGACAGATAGAGAAACGAATGGAGTGATAAGATGATTGGCCGATCTAATTAATATATAACAGGATAGAGTTGTCTGCTACATTGTGTAGCGGACAAAAAGAACCCCAAAAGTTTTTTTCTGCACAGCCGTCTGCTACATTGTGTAGCGGACACAAAGAACACCAAAAAATTAGGACTCTGAAGAGTGGTCCGCTACATTGTATAGCGGACATAAAAGAAGGTCAAAATTTTCTAAAGTGTTGAGGTTTTAAGACTTTGCAGAGGCGTCCGCTACACTATGTAGCGGACGGGGCTAATAAAAAAAAAACTTAAACTTAGATTTGATGGCTCTCACAGGTCCATCAGAAAAAAAATTCCAGTATTTGGTCGAAAGATTATTAGAAAAAAATTACAAAAAATTATTACAAATGTCAAACAGACTTGATGGCTTATACAAAAAATTAAAGGTCCACTGCAGCTTGTTCGTCCTCATCTTCGGCGTCATCTTCTTCCCCGTCTTGCAAACCCCCTGGACTTATCCCTAGTGCCTTGTAATGGTTCCGCTTGTCGTGGTCGGTCATTTTGTTGCACAATGAACACCTTCTCAGCTTTTTAGGTTGAGTTGCCGTTTCAATAGAGCTTTTCATCCGCGTAGATCTCTTGCGGCCTTTTCGTTTGCGATATAAATTGGATCCAAAGGCCGGATATCATTGTTGTCTTCCTCCCCCGGCTCGTCATCTTCTGATCCCGTCGTAGGCTCGGTGTCAACCGCATTGCTGACTGAATCTGCTTCCAACTGGTCGACGATGGGCTCTTGCTGCTGAGCTACCTCGATGATATGTTTATATCCGGCCATTGTAGCAGCACCCTTTACGGACAAACGGGTGAACATCGTCACCAGATGATTATACCGCAACGTCTCTGATTCTTCAAAGTCAGTATACGGGTGCTCCGGAAAGGCAATGGTACCGTGCAACCTGTTTGCACATTTCGTCCACCGTGGCAAGACGTATTTATCGGGAATTGTCCTTATATTCTTCTGGGTGAAAAACCGCAGAATGTGTCTACACAGGATGCCATGGAACTCAAACTTCTTGCAAACACATGTCACCGAGTCCGTCAATGTGTCATGGCTCACCATATAAATTCTGCACAGCTTTTCAGGGACGAGGTCATTCACGAGCGAATAAACCTTGTACTCACGCGTAGAATTTTTTGCCACCTTGTTTATACAGTATCGTCCCGATTTTTGCAGCTCTACTTGGTATAGTAGGAAGATCTCATTCGTATAGACTTTGGCACCGTTCAGCTCCAGTGGGGTCTCAAGCAACCTTCTCCTTTGTTTGTACGTGGTTGCAAAGTCTGCAGCCCTTTCTTTCACGAATAACGACGCAACCGCTTTTTGTGCGGATGTGACGAAACTCTTCAAATTGGTAGTTGTACCCACATAACTATCGAACGTGGCACTCATAGATTCACTCATGCCCGTCGTTTTCATGTCCGCAGAAAAATGCCTCCTCGTGTAAACGCCAATCCATTGCTCTTTGAGTTCGTACAAGTTCTAGAGCCACTCGTTGTCTTGAATGAGTAATCCTCAACAAGCTTTTCCCACCTCTCCTCAAATTCCTCAATCATTAACGACTTGTTAACGCACTTGTCAAAATCCTGTTTAAAGTCTGGATACTTTGCATACATGTGATGCAAACGTTCAGGGTATTTGTTGCTTATGTGCCAATTTCACAAGTTGTGTCGAGTATCTGGGAAGACGGTAGCAATAGCCTTCTTCATTGCCAAATTTTGATCGGTGATGATAACTTTCGGTGCTTTGTTGTTCATGGCTTCCAGCCACGCCTTAAACAACCATTCAAAAAAACTCTCGCTCTCGTCCCTTAACAAGGCGAACCCGAACAGGATGGAGTGATAATGATGATCGAGTACTTGTTTGTACGGTATGTGGTGTCGAAAGTCACGACATCCCCAAAATGCTTATAAGCAAGCCTCGAACGACCGTCAACCCAAAAAATTGTGCTAACTCGATGCTCGTCGTCAAGTTTATAATCGAAGGTAAACTGCGGGTCCTCCATCTGCATCCGTTTCAATAGGCTCATTGTGGATTGAGCATCATTGATGTCATACGTGGCTCGTCTATGGGTTCGGACCGCGTTACAAATGTTTGTCGTGTTAAAGTTTAAATTTTGAATTCCCTTAGCCTGTTCAACAAGAACATTAACAATCTCGGTAGGTCCTATCCGCGCATCGCTCATTATATGAATTAGGCTCCTCGCGACCTTACCCATCTTCTTGTGTTGACACATCTGACTCACCTTAGAAGGGGGTTACTGACGGGTGATTGTGTGCCAATTCCAGGCTGGTAATAAGCCAATGATCTTGCTTGGGTTTATAGCTTACGAACATCTTGACTTGGCAATTCGTGCGCGCAAAGCAGTCCTGTCTTCTACGCGAATATCCTATTTCGTCATCACATTCATCGTTTCCTACGCGTGTCTCATTTTGCACTGGGTTTCTGCCCCTATGACACTCATATAAGTGAGAGCATATCTTTTTCGTTACGTTGCTTGTTCTTGTAGTCTTTATTCTAATGCCAAAACCAACCCTCAATGAATACGCTCGAAAACATTCTCCAGCTTCTTCCAATGTTTGAAACGTTCGTCCTAGATGCGGATCACTAGCATCTACGGGGGTGTTGGAGCTCGATACGAAATCAGACATTGTGAAACAAGACCTATGTAGAAATAGACTACGCTTAACAATCAAATGACATTTTCAACTGAAAATATTATCTAAAAATGATCTTGGCGAATAGACCAATTTAGGATGACAAATATACCATATACATAATCTCAAAAGTGTCTCCCATTTTCCTAATTATAGATTTATTGAACATAACAAATTAAAATTACTAAGATAAATAGACAAATTCATCATGCCAAAATACAACAAACATATCTCAAAAAATTCGAATTTAAATAGGATACATATGTCGAAGTTAGCGAACCTCAAAAAAATCGAAATTAACTACAATGAATTTGTTTAAAGTTAACAAATTTCTAGCTTACGAACATCACAAGTTGATGAATAGAGTGACAAATTTCTAGAACATCACCAAAAATCTATACTTTTTTGTCCAAAAAAAAAATTATACTTTATCAGTCAATCCACCCAGAAAACTTTTGAGATCACAAACTTACCTTGCTTGAGTGAAGCTTGAAGCAAGTGTTACTCGAAGCTTGAGAGGAGCTGAAAATGGAAGCAAGTGAATCTGAAGGAGAAGAAAATTTTGCTGAAAGAGCTGAGAATTAGGGAACTTTTGGGGTATAAGGGTAATACTGTCCGCGATACTGTATAGCGGACATAATTGCCGAAAACTCTGCCACGTGTAGAAATAAAGGTACATAAATAAATTTTGCATTTAGAACGTCTGCCACACTATGTAGCGGAAACTGTTGACGTGACATATACGAACAAGGTAACCGTTGTGGGGGTAAAGAACTGACGAGAGACTTTCTCGGCGGGTGATGGGACGGTTCCTGACATGTGTCAGTCGATAGGCCGCCTGCTACACAGTGTAGCGGACGTCTTTTTTCTGACACATGTTAGGACAAGAAAGTCGTCCGCCACACAGTGTAGCGAACAGGGGAGGAGGGGCAAAATGGTAAAAGAGACCGTTCGCGACACTATATCGTGGATGACTGACAGTTTTTGAAAAAAAAAAAAGATCTGGGCCGTCCATTTTTTCAGGATGGACGGCCAGATCTCGCTTGCAAAATACCCTATTTTGCTATCGCTCTCAACGGATCAGCTCCCATATATATATATATATATATATATATATATAAGGTCCTGTATATAGTATGCGGGTTTAGCTAGTTATTACAAAAATGGGTCAGTGACAATTCCTCCAATTCCATGGGCCAAGTTAGTGGAGTTTTTTCCTTAAATAATACTATTTTAAAACTTAATTACCAATCTACTCCATTTTGAAACTTATTTACCCGCATACCACACTTTTGGAAATCATTCTTTTGACTTCAAAGTACAAATCGCTGTTTTTCTACTTTAAAGTAGAAATCGATGTTTGAAACCACGATTTTAAGGTAGAAATTGGTGTTTGAAACAACGATTTCTACTTTGAAGTCGTGGTTTCAAACAACGATTTTCAAAAGTATGGTATGCGGGTAAATAAGTTTCACAATGGAGTAGATTGGTAATTAAGTTTTAAAACAGTATTATTTAGGGGAAAAACTCCAAGTTAGTGTGCATACATTGTGAAGAATTGATGACTGGAAAGGAGAAAAAAAAATTGAGGCAAAGAAGATAGGAAATGGCAGTTCGCTGGATAAGGTGAGTGGAGGGGCTGTCCCGACCAGAACGCGCGCCCACTGTGTCTGTTTGTGAAGTTGATGGGATATTTCCATTTACTCCCCACTTCGGGACACTTCAGTTGAACTCGACTCTCAAAATACATTTGTTGTGTGAACAATTGAGGTCTTGCACCTTAAGAGTATGGAAACTGGTTCAGAGGAATTTTTTTTTTCTAATCGATATGAATATATTAACTTAAAATAAAAATTAACAGAACCCAATATCTCTCCGGAGAGAGTTTACTAACCACACAGGTAGTACATGCCATGTAATCCTATATAGTTTCTTACGAGCATGCATTGCCATCACATGAGCTACCTCATTTACCCTACGACCGCTAAAAAAGAACTTGCAGTGACGAAAATATTTGGCAAGTGAGAGACAATAAAAAATCACCGCATCAACCTCCGGCCTGGCTCCAGATTTTCCTTGTAACAGGCTAATAACGCTGGAGTTATCTCCTTCCAAAATAACTGAAGTAATCCCTAATTCCATAGCCAACCTTAAACCTTCCTTTGCTGCTACAACTTCAGCTATTAAGGCACTTGCACAGTGGTTTAAGTTACTAATTCTTCCTGCAATAAACTTTCCTGTTTCATCTCAAATAACTGCTCGAATTCCGTTCTCACCCGAAGTTGCTGACCATGACCCATCAATATTGATTTTCACGTAGCCCGGTTCTGGACAGTTCCAATACATGTGCTTTGGTGACGAATGAAAGCTGCTTTCCTTTTTGGTCATCTCCTCGCTTTTCAAGTACTCAAGAGATTTACTCCAAACCTTGTTCACAACTTCTATTGGATTACAGCTCTTACCATTAAATATTTTTCATTTCGACATTTCCAAATGTTCCAAACCATCCACGTGCCCCATGCCTCTATTTCTGTTCCCCGATCCTTCATTTTTAACAGTTGAAAAACATCATGCCACCATGCTTGAAAGGACATACCTGAAGCTTGCTGAAATACATTAGTTATCGGTGAAGCAAACCAACAAGCATGCGTGAAATGGCAATCTCTAAATAAGTGGAGAACTGATTCTTCCGCAGTATTGCAGAGGGGGCAGCAACCTTCGACATCTAGCTTTCTCTTTTGTAAATTATCTCTTGTCGCCAAAAGGTTAAGTGAACTACGCCACAACAGCATCTTGAGTTTTCTTGGCGCCTTAATATTCCACAAGTCATGCCAAAAGCCTTTTTCTTCTACTAAATGGGAAGGTTCTCCGGTCACAATGCCTCTCTTTGAAAGTCTTCCTTCTCTCAACATTGCACACGTCGATTCGTATCCTGATTGCACTGTGTAGGCACCATTGTTAGTGAAATGCCAAACCAATCTATCCTTTATGTCTCCCTCTGAGATTGGTATTTTTAGAATTTCAGCTCCATCAAATTCATGAAAGTTTGCATACACTTTCTCTTCGTTCCAACCACCGTTAGATGCATTTCGCAGATCCGCCACTCTTTCAATGTTATCATCTTGAATAGGGAATATTAGCTTAAAAGTGTTTGGTCTAGGGAGCCATGGATCAGTGCGGATATTAATATCTTTTCCAGCATGGTCTAGGGAGCCATGGTTCAGAGGAATTTGAGGCATAGTAAAACGGGTAAATTAAACAAATGATACTTATCTATTGGGGTAATGTAAGAGGCCATTTGGAATTGATTCTCAAAAGTAGATTTTGATTAAATTTGAATCAGTTTCTAAAATCAGTTTTTATCCATTTTAAGCATAATAGATTAAAGTTGTTGAAGGTAAATGGATAAAAAGAGATTAAAGTAAGTTTAATGTGACAAAATTACCATATAATGTATTCAAATTGAAAGTGAGCATTTAATATCTATTTACAGGCGTGGATAATTTGGTAATTCTCCAAAATGATTGATTCTGAATACAAGAAAATGAGGATTATAGATTAATCAATTTGCTTTTTTTTTTTGCCAAACACTTCAAACCTGATTTAATATGAATTTAAACAGGTTTGACCATTACAGATTCAATCTTAAACACCCTCTGAATGTTCCAAATGTAGTTATTTATTTACTAGTCCGTTGATTTTTTTCCGTTGCTTTTGTCAATTTTGACCACTTAACGATCAAAATGGAGGACAAAATCATTAAACAACATCTTGTCTTTGAATAAAATAACAAAAAATCCAAGTGAGCACAAATCAGTGAGTCAACTCACTGAGCCTCCCCTCACCCCCCACACGGCAACATGGCATCTCGCCCTCCCCTCCCCGGACATTGTTTCCTACACCGCCAACCTCTTTCAGCTTAAGATCTAGTCCTAGACCATGGGTGCGATGCTGAGCTTGACATGGCATTTAGGTTGGCTGTGGCGACAGTAATTGCCGTCATCACCTCTACCTTCAACCGCCCCAACCCCACCGTCTCTTAAGCCGATCCATCATCACCACCTTCCTCCTCATTACTAACCTTATTACTAGCCACCATCACCATAAACCTATGGCAGGGTGATACTGTGACGCTGCTTGGGTTTATGGTGGTTTGTGGAGAGTATCCGGGTCAAAAGTGGACGGCATGATTCAGGTGAAAATTAGGAATAACAATGGGGCGGATTGGATGCAGATCTTATAAAATCCTTACCCGCCCTGGTAATCCTTATAGGCCGCCCTACCCCACCATTGAGTTAGGCGATGGGAATACCAACCTCGATCCTGCGGACGTCTAAAAAATCCGATCCCGCCCTGCCCTGATCTCCTTTGTAGCCGTTAAAAAAACCATCAGTAAGCCACACTGTATCCTTCATGTCAGTGCATTAGATGGGTTTTTCCATACCCAACGGTCAAAAACCAAACTCCAAAGGTAAAAGACGAGTCAAAACTATACCAATCATCACTCTATACCAGTCCAAGAACCCAAAACTATCGACGTATCAGAGCTCATGAAGGATATTCATGATGAGGAAATGAAATAGGATGGCGACATCATTAATAAAGAAAACTGTATACCCGAAATCCAGATGAAACACCCAGTAATTTCGACGAAAAATTCAGGTGATCAGAAGCATAAAGAAGAGATCTGGAAATTCGCTTTGTCCAGATAGCTACGGTTGTTATAGTGGAAGTGGTTGGGAGAGTTGACGGTGGACGGTGTTTTGTGAACGGTTTGGTGGTAGTGACAATGGAGGTCGATTGCGTTTGGTGGAGGTGGACTGTTAGGTGGCTGTGACAGGGTTTGGTGGTGGGAGTGACGACTGCTTATCGAGGGTGAACTTGACCGGCGTCTTTGACTCTATCTCTGAGAAATACTAGGACAAACGAATTTTGTTTTGAAATTGTGGAGAAGTGCTGTGTTATTCTGTATGACATGCTTGCAAAGATCGGAGAATCTGTATGTACGCGTACTGTAGAAGGAGAGTCTCGGTGTTAGTACTGGTAAGGTGGATCATGGCCGTCGCTGTGGGGGATGACGATGCAAGGGAGATGAGGCTTACGACAAGAAGAAGGATTGAGAGGAAAGAGCGGCTGGCTTTAGGGTTTCTTTGAGTTTTTATATTAAGCAGAACAGACGATTGTGATTGCATAATAATTTAGGGTTATGATTTTATTAAAACGAGGCGGGTACGGGTCGGATACCGGGGCAGATTAGACATAATACCAAACCAGACCTGTTCCCTTTGCGGGTTAAAAAATTTAATACCATTCTCGCCCCATAACCCAGTCAAAGTCAATATAACCCGCTCCTATCAGGGCAGGGCGGATCAAATTGTCATCCCTAGTGAAAATGGTCCATTTGGGTCAAAATGAGAAATGGTGTAAAATTTAATTTTTGTCCTCAATTTGACCACTTGACTGTCAAAATTGGCATAAAGGACTAAAAGGGTTGGGAAATAGTAGATAAAGTACTAAATTGAAGCATTTAACAAATACTTCCCCCGTCCCTAAAAAATTGACCATATTTCTTTTTTAGACTGTCCCAAAAAAATTGACTACTTTTCAAATTAAGAAAGATTCTAGAGGTGTTTTTTCATGTTTTCCTTTTTTTTACACTTTTTATATACTATTTCACTGTCCACATTTAGTCCTCCACCAACCTATTTTCTCTCTCCAGGTCCACTTTTTTTCCCTCCCAACCCCCTCTCTCTCTTGGGGTAGAATGGAAAGCTCATAAAAATATGATTGTATCCTAAATAAACATGCAAGTCAAACCAAATAATTTAGGATAAAAGTAATAATAGATAGCAAGCTGATTGCAAGTTAGTCCAATAGATACCACTTTCGTGATTTCTTCACGTAAATTTGAACCTAACCTTGAAATTAAATTTATTATACCAAGGCGCAACTAGTAACTTTAGTTCTCTTGCCAACTTAAGCAAATGAGAATACATTTGTAAATTTTTGTTATCTTTTGCTCTTTCGATTAAAACCTCCACTAGTTTACTACTCCAAAACATAAACAAAACGTAGAGTACGTCAGCCTCCTTGGAGCTTGTGTTGCAGAATCAATGTCCTAGAAAATCTAGGAAGTTATAATCTCAGTGTAAGCAATATTGTTGCCAACAAAATAATAAAGATGAATAGTTGTTTTATTCAACGTGCATCAAACTCTCTATTGTTTGCCTAAATTGCGCAATTAGAATCCTGAGATTCCTATTTTGACAAGTAAACCCTAACGTTTCAAATTCAAAGGGCTTGGATACAAATTCAGCTCTCCATCTATGTCTATTACACGGTCATCTATCTGTGCCATACACCTGAGCTGCTGTGGGGCATCCTTGCCAAAATGTTATGAAAAATTTCAATGTCAAATGGACAATTTTAATTGAACTATTCAGATTTTTTTTCTTTTTTTTTTATTCTCTCTCTCTCTCTTTCTTCATCCCTCAAAGGTCGACAATTTTCATTACCCCAAAATCCCTAGAGGAACAAAATAGATTACGAAATGCCAGATCTAGGTAATGGAGGACGAATTGAGCCTGAATATTATGAGAACCCTCTCGACTTTTTAGGTATAGTGTTGTGACAGTTAGAGTGATGATGGTAGTGGGTGATGGTCGGCTATAATGAAGGATAAAAGAAGGGCACTAGTGGGTCTCTGCGGTAAAACAAATGGTGTTGGTGGTGGATATTGATGGATACTCGTCCTGGTGGGTGGTGGTCTTGGTGTTGATGTGTTAAGCAATAAATGCATGTAAAACCCCATACTTTGGGGTCATTTACCCAGAAATCGTAGAGGTTAATTTTTGGTTCACACTACCCTGAACTTCATTTTTTTGCTCGAAACACAAATTGACGAAAAACGTGGATGTCAAAAACAAATTTGAGGGTAAAATGAGGGGTTAAACTCCTTTCTCTAACCTAACTCACCCTTTTCCTTAAACTACTCGTCGCCCCCATTTTCCCAGACTTGACCACCATCACATCTCAATCACCTCATTGTCGCCAACCTCTATCCCCAAATCCCGCCACCTCATTATCATTGATCCCTTTCCTCCATGACAATCACCATCTATATGTGAGTTAAATTTTTGCATTTGCTCAATTCGGAGCTCCATCGCCTCGAACTCTCGGAGCGTTAACCTACCACATCATATCAAACTTGTCAAATCCTATATAATGACACATACATCAGAGCATCTAAATAGACATCAACTCAAATTCTCCAAAATACAAGATTGCAAAACTGCTTAACTTAAATTATTAAAGTTAGGCTCTTTACAAACTCGAGTTCTTATAGAACGAGTTAATAGTACCAAGTCTCGTAGGGGTCTTGCTACACGGTAGTGGTGGGATCTCCGGAATCTCACACAGACTCTAAACCCATTCCCGAGTATTCTACAGCTGATTACCTGTAGAAGGGAATCAAACGAAGGGTGAGCTTTTGAGAGCTCAGTAAGGTAGTTCAAGGAACAACGAAAAAAATTACAAAATGATTCAAAGGAGTCCATTCAATGATAATGTTTCAAAACATTTCAACAATCATGTATAACTTGATAAATTCCAAAATGATCATAATCAGTCATAAGGATATACCAAAAACGACCAAAGACAATCATAGATAGATTCCAAAACAAATATTAACAATCATGACCAAATACCAAAACGATCATTTGAAGATCATTTTCAAAGCCATCATTTTAAAATACAATGATGATTTTCCCAAAGGGTTTTAAAACGAACACATATACTTCAAAGGGTAATAGGGGAAGGGTTTCATACAATCACAAACTGTTTGATCACAATATGGGGAATAGTTTCAACTTAATCCCCTTCAATAAGATAATAAGACATTCATTTGAACATCAATTTTCAAAATAATCATTATAAGATACAATGTGAGCAAATTTAATGATACTGATCCTGGGCAGAGGCAATGCCATTCAGGTAATGCACAGAGGACAAATGCATGATGTACAATAACTAGTCCTTTCCATCGATCAAGGAACTTGCATGCGTTCCCCATAGGAAGCAGTAATAGACCTTCCTTATAACGCCTCCCTCAGAACATACCTCAGGTTAATACGTAAGACACAATCATGGAATCAACAAGAAATTCAATGCTTAACTTGTAATAAAAATGATAATTAACATGAATTCAAATATCCGATATCAATTAGAGTTTCAGTGATAATTAAACATACTGATATCAATTCATCACACAGAATTCAAGAACAACCACAAACAAATAACAAGAACAAATATGAACATTTATCGAATTTAAACACAACAATTTAGAAGAACGAATGCAAACAGTTATCGAATTTACTTAGCATGCAAATCGATAAGATTTCCAAATAACCGATTCAGGTTTAATGTTGGGGTTTTTTTAGCAATAACATGCTGATATCAATGCAAATCTCAGTGTTTGACAATAGCCATAAGAAAATCGAAAGAATACTTACGAACACAAGTTATCGAAATTAGAGTTCAGACAGAAATCCTTACCCAAGGTTCAGATAGAAACCCTTACCTGAATCCGAAGCTAAACTAGTCTAACCGGAAAGTCTTTTGCTTTAACCTAAACGGAATAATCCAATTATTATTGTACAGTATATACTATGATATTATGAATTCAATACTGACTCACACGTACTCCCAGAACATCCCCCTCACTAAGTATGTAAAATTACCGAAATGCCCCTTATTGTAAAATTATCAAAATACCCCTCTCATACTTAAATCACCAAAATAGCATTTCCATAAGTAATATACTAAAATATTCCTACTGTATGTGAATTTATCCAAAAATACCTTTTACATGTAAAATTACCAAAATACCCTCTCGGGGATTCCCAGCATCGAAAAAATCTCAAAAATACTATTTTAAGCATCCCGAAGTCATTTTGGGCTAAAAAATATTTTAAAATTTTTTTGCCCAAAAATCCCGAAGTGGTGTTCGAACCGAGCGCTTAGAAGCCAGTTTTGCTAAAAATACCTATCGACCTCTAAATTGCACAAAATTTTAGAAACTGAAAAAACTTGATTTTCTTTGTCAAATAATTTGAGAATTTCTTTTAATCAATACCCAAATTTAGCATACTTCGCGGACATAAAAAAATCCCAAGATTTTCCACAACAAACTTCTCGTAAAATAATGTGGGTTACAGTTTTGAACTTTTTCATATTTTGATTCTAACTATTTATAAAAATTCGTATAAAAACTGCCTAAATAATTTCTTATCTTTAGTGACAATTACAAGTCACTATTCAAATCAACACACACTATTTCACCTAAAACACACACACACACACTTCATCTTCTTCATTCTGTCGAGGCACCCTCTCTCTCTCTCTCTCTCTCACACACACACACACACACACACACACACACACACACACACACACACACACACACACATATACACATAAACATACATATCTACATCCTAAACACACTTTAATGCTTAAAACACACACACATTAACACAATCACATACACACAAACTACTCATGTGCTTGTGTGTACACACTATCACACAAGCACACACTTCACACCCCAAGAACACACACTGTCACACACTCATATACTCTCGGCAACATGTACAAACACTACTTTCACCCCCCTCAAATCACACATATACACACTTAACACACACGCCAACACACAACCACCACAACTCCAAAACACACACCTTCGGCAAAACACACCATAACTGTAAAAACACACTCACTCATTGCCCAACCCCATCTCGCGCGCACGCACGTACGTGCACCCGCGCGCGCGCACACACACACACACACACACACACACAGTGAATAGACACATCCACCCACTGTCGAAATACACACATACTATACCTTAAACACACACTGAATTTAACACACTATAAGGGTGGAGAATTTACCCCTTAGGAGATTCCCCAATTCCCTGAATCCCCCTCCGTTTCCCCTTGTCTGAATCCCCATGCTTTTCCCTTTCTATTCGTTCTTCACTGTTCTTATTTTCTGTTTTGCTTCATTCCCGAATTTACCTTTTCTTTCTTTTTCTTTATTTTCTTCAATCTCTCAAAGATTTAAATAACTCATTAATTTATTATTAAATCACATTAGTCACCAAATGCACAAGTAGGAGGTGGCACTCCCAAAATAAGTTTCTCTAAAATTTTGACACATTAATGCATATTTTCCAAAATTGTAAATAAGCCCCCAAAGTTTTCCAAAATTACAAATATAACCCGAAAATTTTTCAAATTTTCATTTTTTCTCCAAAATCATTTTAACATTTAATTCTCTACTAATCTCCGAGCATTGCTCAAAATTATCGCCCGTTTACTTTTTGGGTCACCAATAGTTATTTTAAACCGCTCAAAAAAGGTACCGGATATTACAAGTACCTAATTGGAAATCTCTTTTATGTTTGGTGATGGGTGACAATTACAGAAATGGAGGGTTCCGTGATTTTGTTGATGGTTGATGGTCGCAGTGGTTGATGTGATAGGGATTGGAGGCGGAACCCTAAAATTTAGACAAGAGGAGATAGTGTAAGGAAGATGATGTGGCTGCCACAAGGGTTTGACTTTGGTGATGTGACCGCCACATGTGTTTTGACCGTGATGATAGGGCTGTCATGTAGGCTATTGTTGTAGATTGTCAAAATTTCCCTTCAAGATTAAACAATCATCTACAAAATTGAATTTTTTTTCTTCAATTGGTATTTGAGGCACAAAAAATGGAAGTTTGGGGTGTGGAAACCAAAAATTAAATTCTTCGGTGTTCTGTGTAAATGACCCCGAAGTATGGGGTTCTATGTGCATTTAATCCGGTTTTTTTAAAGTGAAGCAGTTGTTGGAAGTGGGTGGCGGTGGGTAAAAAAAGAATTGGGCCTGACAAAATTTGGCCCGCACTCGTGGATCTATCCTACCCGTTAAAAGAAACCCAGGTACTGGCATGTAAATCTCAGACCCGCTGAAATTAAACTTGTAATCGAACCGACCTACCATTTCCAGTTCGGATACAGGTTACCTGGTTTACCCTAGAATTAAAGTATACAATATGTCAGATTTTGTCCTAACACGGTTCTTCATTTAGGGTTCTCAATCCTCTTAGATCTCAATCTCAATCTCATTCTTACCAACGCGCCCTATTTCTTTGCCATTGCCGAGAAAGACCTGCCTTCTCTATCTGCCGTCGCCCCTCTCTTTATTACCAACACTTTCACTCTCATAGATTGATTGTCGACGGCCGCCATATGCCCATCAGACATGACTCACGAAGTCATATTCAAGTCCACCGCCGACCGCTACCTTCCTCTGCTGCCTACCACCACTCCTATCTCTCCATCCCTCACAATCACAGTCTCCTATCATAGATTTGACCGCCGACCGTCGCCAATCTTCAAGTCCATGACCGGCTGCCGTAACCACCTCCATCATAGCCGCTGTTCACCGGCGGCCGTCACTGATTTCTACTTTCTTGGCCCTCACGTTGAACTAGCACTAAGCTTTGTTGAGCAACATTTCGTTCCATCAGTTGAGGTAGAATCATGTGAGAGTGATTACCCTGTCCTTTAGTTGAAAAAAATAATATTATTATGCTTTATTCTGATAAAATAGATATGCTCTGGGATGGAAGGATTCAAACCTCCGAATAGCGGGATCAAATCACGTTGCCTTATCACTTGGTCACGCCCCAATTCGATTTCTAGTCGACACTAATAAAGAATAATATTTTATTGGGTGTTTGTCAATTCTAGTCCAAATAACTATAGAAAGTGTGGATCTTGGTTAAAAAAATATAAAAATTAAATTCACAGTCTTTTAGGTTGTTTAGAATTCTAGACCACTAGAAAAGTAGTCAATTTAGAGTTTTAAGTTCATTCGACTAGAAGAAGTCAAGTCATCACAAGAGTCACAAACTGAGATTCGGGTCGCCTCCGGTAGGATCCGAGTCGAACTGCAGAACTTTTGATTCCGGTTAGTTCGATTGGATACGTAGGAAATTCGATCCCCGATGTCGAGTTCAAGCCAAAAATATAAAAATAAACTCAGGGTAAGTTTTATTTTGTGTGTTTTTACGGCCAATAATCATTAAAATCGAAGTAGAGACTGAAAGAGAGTAGTCGATGCCTAACACTTTTCCGTTGCGTAACTTAGTCCGCGAACCTATCTTAAGGTTTTTGATAGATTAGTTGCCCTCTAGGGCACTTTAGAGTCGTTTCTTGGGTGTTTCTTATTTTTCATATTTTGTCAAATTAAATAAGATGGAAACTCTATAAAATCCTTCTCCTTAGGGATTTTTCCGAGGAGGTTCACTATACTAGCGTCATCTAGTCGTCCATCCATTGTGGATGGATGGGCCATATCTATTTTTTTAAGTAAACTTCGCTACATTATGCAGCGGATGGTGAAATTTACCATACTGCCCCCTCTATTTGCCTGCGAATTCCTCTGACTCATTAAATCCCTCCGAGGCATTTTGGTCAAAATCGTTGCCTGCAACATAATATGCAGACGAAGGGATTATAAAAAAAAAGATAGATCTGGATCATCCATCCACAATGGATGGACGGCTAGATCGTACTGACAACTTCTTAAGTTGAGGGATCATGTACCCTATCTGAAGCTAGAGGAGTTCTTATTTCTCCAACTGTCATCTGGCCGTCCACGTGTGATCGTGGACGGCCCAAATTACTTTTTTTTTACAATTTGTGGCTTAACCAACCCTCTTAGGGCCGGTTAGTAACTATTCCAAGGATGCTCCTCTTTCTTTATCGGCTCTTTTTTTCTGAGTCTAACCTTTCCATCTCTCTTTTTGAAACTCTACCAACTCTATCTCTCTCTAATTGAACCACAGACGATGCCCCATCACTGACGGCAGTGGCTGAACCAGGATTTCTCTCCAGGGGGTCCTAAAATTATATCGAATTCGCAATTTTTTTTTTTTTTAGGAGTTAGAGACCAAACTATTTGTTTCCGGTCAAGCATTTTTGCTACCTCTTAATTTGATGTGCATTTGAATGCACATTATGCTTGTTCTAGGTTAACATCTTAATTTAATGTGTTCATTTTCAACTGGGAAGTCCAAACTTAGTGAGCTCTTAACTGATAGCATCACATGGATGTTTACTTTCATGTGTGGCTTTACCATGCGATAGCACGCAAGATGAGATTAAAGGTGGATTGTTCTTGATTCATTATATGATAGACACCTTTTTTCTTGTTTCATCTGATTGTTTGCTTTTATAAAATATGATTTGCTCCAGATCGTTTCTATTTAAGTATTTATCTGACCCCTATTTTGCTTTGAATTCCAGTAATTCTAAAGGGGACAAAGTCCTCCTCGGGATAGGGGGTGGACATTTTGCACCTTGGCACATGGATATAGTTCTGTAATTTTTATCATCTACTATAACTTGCATTATTTGAGACTTAATTATGCTTTGACATCCTAGTTCTGTAATTGTGATAGGAATACTGTGTTCTTCTGTCCCCCTATATATATATTCTTTGACATCCCAAGTTTATCCGTGTTCTTAGGTGATCAACTGTGAGACCTTTAATCATAATCTTACCAGCCTGCTGTGACTTGTATCTTATTATTTGACTACTTACAACAGGTCTACTCTTGGTAGTGAGACTATTATTTTTCTTTAGCTGATTCTTCTTCTTCTTGTAGTCTTTATTTAATGGTGGAAAGAGATGTATAAATCTGTTGTTCTTCTCTGTAATGAAATTCCAGATGCTTATAATCTGACTGTTGCCTTTTCTGATACTTGGTCATTAAATGAAAAACAAAATCGTGGGTAGACATGTACTCGGGGATAATCAACTAAGATTGATAATCAGCTAAGCTTTTCTCATTGTCCATTAAACTTCACAATCAATAAGCTTGGTCATTTCTTGTCCATTAAACTTCACAATCAACTAAGCTTTTCTCAATTGTCAATATAGCATCTCAAATTCTCCGTCAACATATAATCAGGGAATCAAATCCATCAATATATGAATAATGAAAATCAAATTAGGAAAGCAAATGATCAATCATCAATCTAAAAATGCATACCTAAATCTGAAATGATGAAGGCAGTTAAATAATTAACCGGTCACGGCCATCGACGCATTGTCGCCGGTAGAGGGTTGTCAGCCACTCAGCCGGTGGAGTCCTCGCCTCACTGGTCACCGCTTCTTCTTCGGTTGATGGTTGTTCCAGATCTGAAGAAGACCACATCGGCAATCGGCGCCTCCACTCGACTAGTCGGTTGTCCCTCCAGATCTGAGCTGAGCTCTCTAGAGAGAGTCGACTAGAGGAGCCCCTGCCATGTCGGCGTAAGCCGTCGGCCATCGCCGGTGGGTGTCTACGGTCTGCCTGTCTGGGAATGGGTGAGAGTCTGAGAGAGTAGTTGCGCTGTTGGCCGCAGACAGAGAGAGAGAGAGGTTAGTCACTTCGTGTCTTTATCCGTCGGCTCGTAAATCTAGGCTAGATCTAGCCGCCGGCCGGAGTTGGGGTGGGGAGGGCCTACGAGGCTTCGACCGCCGTCCGTAACTCCGTGAGAGTTGAGACCGTGACCGATGACCGGTCACCGATGGGCGGTGACTAAGAGGCGCCGTGACCGGTGAGTGGTGACTGTGAGGTGAGGCGACTGTCGTGTCATGGCCGGGAGACACTGAGAGGTCGACCGTCGACGCCAGTGAGAGCCGAGAGGAGGAGGAGGAGAGAGAGAGAGAGAGAGAAAGTCGCGAGTGAAAAAAAACTATATAATATATATATATATATATATATATATATATATATATATATATATATTTTTCAAAATCTCAACTCCCTGTCTCTGACCATCATAGACAATGCTAACTTCGAAGCTGCCATCACCGTCCTTCTCCCAAGCCGTAGCCACCGCATCTGCCCATCGCTTATGCTGTCGCAACATCTACCCTCATATCGCCACCGTTGCTGCTGCATCTGCCCTTGGTCCATGCCACCGTCGTGGCTGTCACATCTGCCCTCGGCCCATGTTGCTGCCGCATCTACCTTTTGCCAATGCCGCCGCGTTCGCATCTACCCAAGAATTGGCAAGAAAAATGCAAAAGGCGCTACTTAGGCCTCATCAATTGAGGAACGAAGCATTCCAGTCTTTGGAATATTTGATTGAATCAGAGAATTGGTTCTTACAGTGCCCTGAATTGGAAAAATCTCTTGTGCACACAAACAGTAGGGATTTTCATCATAGAACAGAGAGACGGAGGTTGGGATTGGTATCTTTTAGGTTGGTCACAAATTCCATCTTACAGTCTTACTCTTTCGGGAATCAATCGTAGAGATGGGATTGGAAAAAAGGGGCAGTATGTAACAACAAATTCTTTCATCATTTTTCAGTTTTGACTTAGATTTTATTGGTTGATTTTGGTGTAATTGTTATGTAAATGGATGTGGTGATGGATGAGAATAAAGAATGTTAGATTTTTGTTTTCAATGGAGACTTCAATATTTGTTTTTAAGATGAGAATGGGTATGTACGTGCAATGAAAATAAGGAGAGAATCACCCATCTTGAACTGGCATTCTGGGAAAAAGGCCTAACCTCTACTAAGGTTAAGGGTTAGGCGAGTTATAGAAAGAAGAGGGTATCATAATCGCACTTGGACGGCCAGATGACAGTCGGAGAAATGAGTAAAAATATGTTTTCCTCGTTCTTTTGGTTTGCGCAAAATAAACTCAAAAATATTTTTTAATCCATGGACATAGGTGATGATTACGAGCCTAGCAAAATGTTCGATCTTGTGTTCTTGGGTTATTTATTATATTCGGGTGATATTAGTTTGGTAGAACGTGGATAACGTGAGTGCGGTAATATTCATATGTGCATTTTAATTGTAGTGAAATGGCCTCTACAAACATCGTTGCAGAGCTCACCAAAGTTGAGGTACTGGACAACAATTACTAAGATATCTGGCATTGTAAAATTCAGTAATGAGCGAGACATCTTGCAAACAGAAGCCCACAAGATGACCATGCCCGAGCCCGAGAAAGGTGACACCGCCCAACATAAGCGTGACATGAAAACCTATCAGAATTGGGAGAAGAAGGATCGAAGTGCATGTTTGAATATGTTAAACTACATGCATAACGATCTATTGGCCAATTCGAGGATTACCAGATTGCTCAAGAGATGTGGAATGCCTTGAAGTTGGCTTTTGTAGGCACTTCAGCAGCAAGGTTACGAACCTTGACTCTTAAGTTTGAGACTTATAAGATGGCTCCTAATGTGTAAATGGTCGAGTATCATAGAAAGATGTCAGCTATGATTCGTGACCTTAAGGCAGCATGTAACAATCTCTCAGATGAACAACAGATTCTTGTCCCCGCTCTATGCTTGCTTCTTAGGCTAAGATGAAACTCACGATGATGCATAATGAAAGCATTAAAACTTTTGCTCAATTGTTGCATCATCTAGAGTTAGAGGCAGAATGATAAGAGGCTAAGGGCAATGCCTCTATGTTTGTTACCGAGTTTAGCCAGCACAAGGGTTCTACATCCAAGTGCAAGTGGCAAGAATCAGGACAGAGATGGAGAATCATGTAAGAGGAAAATGGGTGGAAAGCACCTTAAGGGCAAGTGTGTAGGCAAAAATGATTCTAAGCTGAAATGCTATAACTGCAAAGAACCTAGTCACTTCGCCCATTAATGCATGGAGCCGAAGAAGGTACAAACTAATCTTTACTCTCAAATTGATTGATCCATTTGCAGTCATGTTTTGGTTGCTCATTTCCTTCCTGATTGGTTTGTTGATACATGAGCAACAAGACGTGTCGCGATAGACCGCATCAAGTACCGTTGAATTCTTAGGGAGTTAGCAAATCTAAACTTTCCAAAAAAACTCATGATAGAGCAGCGTATATGACCCTTGTACAACCAATGTGTCACAAAGTAAAAACCAAACATAAGGCTTTCGCCAAAGAAGAGCTTACAACGATCATAACCAAGGAGATAGGCATCCTAGTGGAAGCCCCTAGACAAGTAAGAAAATGGGAAATGATCTCAAACTAGCAAAAAATGCACTTGATATAACACAAGAAAAATGAAAAAATGTCCCCAGATGCTACCTCAGTAATGGAAACTATTGAAGCTACATGCTCACTTTTCATGGAACATATTCCAACGAAACACGTGAGAGGGCATCAAAGTAAAGCTCTTAGACAAACAAATATTACAAGAGAAAAAAAATCCCAATAGGACAAGAGAACTATACGAAGAGGAACATAGACAAAACCCCTTGGACAAATGACATGACTCAAAGGAAAAAAATCCTATCAAAACATCTCATTAAAAGCAACCTCAAAGGAAGCCCTTAGTGGAAACTCACTAGACAACATGACAATGATTAACGAACGGAAAATCTTTAGAAGCAAAATAAGAATTCCGTATATTTGATATGCTGAAAACCCCTAGACACTGTTATCACGAGCGATATCCACTAAAAAACTTAAGTGCTTAGACTTTATAGGGAGGCATGCCCCTATAGACGTAAGAAATCAACTGAAGATATTGACAAAGAAAAACCTATGACAAAGATAGATGATTTGCAAGCTTAGGAGCCATGTTTGAATTAAGAAAACTCGTACCATTAAAAAACGTATGATAAGATTGACCATTCTCTTCAAAATCTATTTCAAGTTTTTGCACAAATTATTTGGTCAATAGAATTTAAGGTAACGCTACCAACTATGTTGACAAGTCTATCTCTACCCGAAAAGAGGAAGATCATTGAAGTTCCTAATGGAAAACATTTCTATTCATTGTCACTGGATATCACAAAACTTCACAAAAAAAGTTGGATCTTAATTTAAGCACAAAAGTTTGAATCGTCAAGACTACCATGAAAAGATTGGGCACAAAGGCGTGTGATGAGGATGTAGGCATGCAAATAGGCTATGTGAAGTATGAATCTAGTCTAGGTTTAATTGATGATCAGATAGGCGGTGTGAATGAAGTTGACTTTCGAAAGAATGATAAAAACTGCACGAGTCATAGTTTGGAGTCATAAGGCACTGCTGTAACCGAAGTGATGGTGAAACCATATGAGAGTAAATGTGAATGTTTTATGAATCAAACAACCTTTCTCAAAGCATGACATAAGAGATGCAGGGTAGGTCATGATAATTGCTAATGGATGGGTCTTTTCAGAAGCCATAGGGAGGAGAATACACAACGTCATATGGAAGAGAACCGGCAATGTCACAATGTAACAAAGCTCAAAACATTGGACCATTTTATCTTCTTTATTTTTTGTTAACTTTTCCTTTTTTTTACCTCCTCACAATCTAAAATAACTTTGTACATGGGATAAAACAAAGGCTCCGGTGTAGGTTCAAGAATTAAGGTAATAAGGCTCAAAATCTAAATATGACACCAAAGCCCCTTGCATGTGCCCATGAAGACCGAGCTTGGATTTTGACTAAGCTACCTATGTATCCCCATTTAAAGAATCAAGCTGCCTTAGTTCAATAAATCTAATATGATGAATAGTTATCCTTCAAACTCAATGAAAGTCAAAATATACGTTTAATCTTGATAATCATTCTTCACCGTTTTCAATTTTTTTCATTTTGCCTTTGTTTAAGCTTCTTTTTTTTTTTGAAGATTTCTTCTACTTTTCATTTAGGTTTTTTTTCAAGAAACAAAGAGTCTTTATAATTTGAATCATCTTCTCTACCATCAAGAATTCAGTCCGTAAGAAAGAACTCTTTCATATTAGTCTAATTGGAACAGCCATACTTGGAACATAAGCACACACAAGAGACTTCCCCAGCACAAGGTTGGGATAAAAGCTTCAAAAACAAAAAAAGAAGGCTAAACCATATAGGCCTAAGGTCTTGCAAATGAAAAAAATAGGCATAGAGTGAATATGATAATATGTGGTGGCCAAAAGATGGCTTCCAACAACTAAGAGAGCTTGTTTTCAGGGAGACACATGCAAAACATACATTCTTTTAAGGTTTTTTTATTTAATTTTATTCCATTTTTTGTACCCTAAATAAGTGACAATAACACACACCCGTACACTTAATTTTAGAGTCATTTGTATTTATGAACATTTGAATTGATTGGGCAATTGAAAATAAATAAGTGTGACAGCGGGCAATGATGTCTTATTTCTTGAAATCATCCATGTCCTCTTGACTTGTTAATCGACTTGAGATGAAAATGTTAGTCGACTCAAACCCTAAGAAAAACTGCTAAGAGTTGAAAATACTTTTGACTAGTTGAATTTCTTTATGTAGATGCCTCATTTTTGTAGTTCTATTTTGTTTTCTTAGCTGTAATTGTAGTTAAGTTTTATTGATATTATTGGTCTAGGCTTAGTAATATATAATAAGCTTCATATAATTAATTAAATTTGTCCCTTGAAGTCCATAGTTATTAAAGGCGCATGTACACTTGAGGCACAAAGGGGTCCTAGAGCCTAGGCGCAAGGCGCAGGCGCGTAGCTTTTCGAAATAAGGCGCAAAATAAAAATAAATATATATTAGTGCATTAAACCAACAAATCACATAAAAAATACAGAACATGGAAATTTAACAAATTTTGAACACTAGAAAAAGTTTCAAATTCAATGAGAAGTAGTTAATCCTAAGTTAATATGACAACGTCATCCCCATCATTAGTGATGGCTAAGGTAACAATGTTTTCCTCAAAAAAGAATCAGAGGCTCCAAGTCTGGTAGAGCTTCCTCCTTAATTTCATCTTCTTTGTCTACAAATGAAGTGAAGGAGTAGATTTATGTAGAAAAGAGTGGAGACGCGACGGTAGCACAATGAACAACAATACGAGAATCGATTGATTATGGATTTGAGGCTTTAGGTTTTTTTTTTGTTGTTGTTGTTGTTGTGGTTTAGATATTGATTTATTATGTTATGAAATGAAGAATAAAAAACAATGAACGGTTGAGATGATGCCACTATGCAAAAATCAGAAAATAGGATTTTTGAACTTTTTTAGTGTTTCCACCATCGCCTTACGCTTGACGCCTAGGCATGCAAAACTCGCGCCTTTTTTAAGGGGCTGCTCCTAGCCCTAGGCGAGGCGTAGGGAGTGCACCTTATGTCTAGCGCGCCTTTTGATAACACTGATTAAGTCCAACCTAATAGACTCAAATTTAGTTATATTCCAGCTCAGTCCAGTCAGTAGTCTAGTTTAGTTAGTAAGGTTTAACCTAGGTTAAGGTCTAGATAGAGTTTGAAGATCATCGCCCAAAATTTAGATTATCCCCTGTGCTTTGAGGGTATTTCATTTGAATTTTGGGTGTTTATCCCCATAGATTTTGTGTAAAGTTGTATCAGATAAGGGAATAAAATTAGTTGATATTTGACGGTAAAGATTTTAATCCAAATTAACCAGCTGGCAAGGGGCATTTTAGGCTTTTCACTTTAAATCTTTTGGGAGGGATATTCAGGATCAAAAGGGTCTGTTCAATCATTTGCACAGCCCCAAACATCTATTAATAGACCACTTGGGCAGCAATTTTCCCTTTTGAAAAAAAAAAAAACCTTCGAAGACACTTTGAGAGAGGAAATATACCATTTAAAGCCAATTTGTAGTTTATTTCAAGTTCATAATCCCTCAGTCGGTCTCATTGCATCGTGGATTCACCCTAGCTACCTATCAAGCAATCAAGCCGAACTAAGTCTTAAGGTATCTTGCATACTATTTTATTTAGTTTTTATCTTTCATTTTCCATCTTAGGGTTTGTGTTTTAGCCCAGGAGTCTTAGACTTATTCCCTGTTTCCCAGCAACTGGATTTCCACCTAAAAATATTAAAAAAAAAAAATTGGAATTTGAATACCGTTAGCAAAACAAGTCTAAGAGTATTAGAACTCTATTGAAATCATGGCTCTATTCTAAGACAAGGAGAAATGTTAGTCGAGTAGAATTCTAAACACTCTAAGCTAGAAGAAGTTGAGTCCATTTAGTTCTGTAAGAAATAAGACCGAAACCTAAGTTGCCCTGCAGGGTCGGTCAGAACTATATATGTGATTTTCATCCCGGTTAGTCCAATGGGTACATAGGCCACTTGACGATGTTGGGTTCATGTAATGCCCGAAACTTTTATGTTTCGATTATATGTTCTTTTTACCTTAATCTAATTAAATTGGGGTCATTTTGGTATATTAAAGGTTATAAGTAAGCTTTAGATGAGATAATTAAAGTGCGAAGGGTTTTTAAGAAAAATTCTCATTTTAGGGTTAGTATAAATCCCCCAGCCATAAAAAATTTGGTAAGCCTTCTCTTGTACGTGAAACTAGAGAGAGAAAGGGAGAGAGAAGGAAGCTATAGGGCAAGATTTTTTAAGGTAATTCCCTAGTCTATTCTTTCTAAATCTAACCATCTAATTGGGTGTTTTAGGTATAATATCATGTGTGAGTTTGGTGTTTATTGTGTGTGTTTCAGAGGGTGAGATATAGGTGGTTTGAGAAAAAAGGCCGCTGTAGAGCAGCATAAGAGTCGGTTAGGCATTTTACCAATATCTCTTTCATTTCTAATCCAATTGATGTGTTTTTACACTTTATGAAAACCTTGTTATGTACACTCCAAATTTTCAGTTTAAGTTTTCTCATAATCTAACTTTTGCATATTAAAAATGACCTTGAAGTCAATGCACAGTTGAAGTCCAGAATGTTTCGATTTCTGGCAGCCACTTTGATTTGCTATAGAAAATTCATTACTCATTGGTTTTTTGTGATTTTTATATTTCTAAAAACCTCAGGATGTCTTATTTAATTTTGTTTTTAATTTTTGAGATTCATTATATTTCTACTCCAAAATAACCGTTGAACAAAACTGGTCTGCGTAGAAATGTGTTGTTTCTAGTAGCCATATCAAAATTTGCTATAAACAAATTAATTACTCATTGGATTTTTTTTATCCTTATATTTTTTAAAACCTCAGAAGTCTAATTTAACTTTGAAGTTTTGAGTTTTCTAAGTTTCTTCATGTTTCTGCTTCAAAATGTTCAATGTACAAAACTAGTTTTTGCGAAAAAAATACTGTTTCTAGAATTACTGATCAGTCCATTGCCCAAATTTTTATAAGCCATTTTTGAGCATATTTTGGCCAAGTACGAAACTAAAACCCCTGTTACTTTTATGAAACCTACATCATGTAGTGTTCTGGGATTTTTCTAGGCATTCAAAGGGCATGAAATGGTTTTATTTTAAAAAAAGGTTTTGAATTATTTGACATAGCAAACAAACTCATTTTTAGTTGAAACTTTTACAGTATTCTTATTTTATTGAGACGCTTGAGTGTCTAAAATTTTGTGGTACTAAGGTGTCGATTGCTATACTTTTGAAATATGGTCTGTAGCGTTCAATTTAATGAGAGGTTTAGGATTTTGAGGGGAAAATCCCCAGAGCGAATTTTTAGTCCAAAAAACTCACCTGGTAGCTTAAAAAGATGTTTTGAGTTATTTTTGAATTTGTAATGGTACATTAGGTATCAGGAGTATATAGGTAATTTGACACAAGTTTAGGGGTATTTTTGGTAATTTCACTTACTGGGGAAAATTTAGCAGTCAGGCATGATTGAACGTCAAGAAATTGACACCCGTATGGTTTTTCGTTTAGGTTTTGATAGACAAGAGATAGGATCGGCTTTTGAGCAAGTACTAGAACCGGTTGTCGAGTCAGGTAAGTATTCCTACCATGTTCCCTTGTATACCCTACTTTCCAATATATGTAAATGTATACATGATTTCATCAATTGAAAGTTTTTTGAAGTCTTTGTATTGCTTATGTTTTCATGTTAAATTGTTTGACGAGAATATGAGTTAAAACTGCCATGGAATGTTTCGGAGTAGTACTATGTGCCGTCATCAAATAAGCCCCTATGTTAGCTTTTCCCGTCCAAAATGACCATGTGACAGGCGCATGGTCTAATTTTGAGGGTATTTCTATCAAGCCATCCTTCTAACCTGTTGTGGAAGGAGAAATGGACACATTTGGGCAGGGAAAATGTGTCTTATATGCTTACCCACCTGTGCAAATGAAGGGTAAGAGAGAGTTAATGAGAGGAAGAAGGAAATGGCCAAAATGATGTGTCGTGTGGGAAAAGAAGACATCCATCCCTGAACGTTGTCGGCTATTGTTAAACTACTTTTTTTCGGATACAACACGAGACATATGGTTCAATCCATGGTAGTTGTTGAGTTTGGAACTGACTCTGCAGGAACAATTTGCTCGCCATTATCTATATGTTTACAACCATTTAAGCCCACAAAAACATTCCCAAAATCACAAGCCTAATTACAGGTCAATGACTATCTTCAGAGATTTTATTCCTTGTCACTTGATTATTCCCCACATTGTTCATTGCTCACTCTAGCCTTGATATTAGCAGCTACTTGCGATGGTGATAGTTTAACACTCTTTTTGCCCTATTGTTGACTGAAGCTTCCTTGACTGAGGTGCCACCTATTTTATACATGATAGGGGATGGTGGTGGCCTAAACACAGGGTGCCCATCTCTGTGGATGTCATAAGAACTTGGAGGTTGATATGAACCATTAACCAACAGATAATTGTTGAGAATAGTCAGGGGTTCAAATAATCACACTAAAATCTTGTAAACCACAAAACAACATAATCAAATGAAAAAAGAAAAACTCACAATTTAACTGCAACTTGAACCAGTAGGCCTCCACACTGGTCCTAAAGTTGGCTGTGACATGGAGGCATGAACTTGCAAGCTAACAACGTAATAAATATAAGTTGCCAAATACTGGAAAATGCACAAAATAAAAATCTTTGTAAATGGAACTTATCACACATTTGGCATTGGCATTTCAATGAAAAAAATTTGAGGTCTTCATCTAGGGCCCTGCCTTGGACCTGCAGCTGGTCTAGGCCCTTGCCTTGGACCTGTAGTTGAATGGAGGCATGAACATGTAAAGCTTACAACAGAATAAACATAAGTTGCCAAATACTGGAAAATGCACAAAATAAAAATCTTGTAAATGGAACTTATCACACATTTCACACATTTGGCATTGGCATTTAACTTGAACTTGTTTGAGGTCTTGGTTTAGGGCCCTACCTTGGAACTGCAGCTGGTCTAGGCCTTTGCCTTGGACATGCAGCTGGTCTAGGCCCGTGGCTTGGACCTGTAGTTGATATCAACTGTTGCCTTGGACCTGTAGCTGGTCTAGGGCCCTGAGTTGGACCTGTATTTGTCCTGGGGCCATGACTTTGAGTTGATATTGGTCTTGGACTTGCTTGTCTTGCCCCCTGCATTCTTGGACCTGCTCATCTTGGGCCCTGTCTTGGACTTGCATTTGTCTTGGGGCCCTTATTTACAGGTGCTGTTGGTCTTGGATCTACATTTGTTCTTGGGCTCCGCTTTGGACCTGCATTTGTCCTGGGGCCCTCATTTACAGGTGCTATTGGTCTTGGAACTGCATTTGTCCTTGGGCTCTGACTTGAATCTCTTGCTGCTTTTGAGCCTTGCGTTATTACCTACAAGGACAATTGAGATTGTTATACAAGTACAATTAGAAAATTCAATTGAGATTGCTATAAGTTCAAGGTCTTTATAGGTAGCTTTGATCTCTTCCTTTTTTTCAATAGCTGCATCCATCATATATTGGTTACTTGCATCAACATCACCAACCCTACCTACATTCCCTGAGCCATCACCAACCCCAACTGTATTCCCTAAGCCATCACCAACCTCAGCTGTATTCCCTAATCCATCATCAACCTCAGTTGCATTTTGCCTAGGTTTCTTCAATATTTTCATATAGGTTGTGGTTATTGGTTTAGGGCATATTTTTCTATTGTGGTGTAGCTCTCCACAAGTACTGCAGCTTAAACTCTCTTTACACTTGCTCAGTTTATCATGATTCTATTTGGGATCAATCTCATTAGCCTTTCTTTTCTTGTTTTTTTTGGCCTCCTTGCCTGAGGTCTAACAATGGGTGGCAATTGTGGAGGGTTCCCTAACTGTGGCCATTGGAATTCATTCTTTAATAGATTAATAACGTTCTCATATGCTTTTTCAAATGTCATCTTCCATTACTACAGATGTACATAGACCTCGGGGTTCTCTCTTAGCTTGTGGATTGCTAAACCTACATGTATGCAAGGAATCCCTGTTAAGTCCCATCTTCTGTAACCACATGTCTATTGTCTTACATCAACATCATGATGTCCCCCATTTAACAATACTACTTGAAACTTCTATGCAATAGAAAACTCAGCCACACACTTGTTTGTCTCTTTTATGGCCTTTTCTAATATATGTTGTATTGTTGGACACAAAGGCCCAACCCTGGTTGCAATGAAATTTATTTGCTTCACCATCCTCATCATTAAGTACAGTCTTACCCACTCTAATAGACTGATAATGGGAAACTCCCTAGCTTTGACAGTTGCAACATTAAATGACTCAGATGTTATTTAAGAGCCCGCCACACTATGGAAACGTGTTAAAATATGAGCTAATCCATTTCTTTGGATCCTTGTCTCCTAACCACTCTAAAGAATCTCTGCTTAACTTCCCCATCTCCTGCATCTCATGCTCAACCTTGCTGGGTATGTTGCTCTTGCACAGGCCCATAACTGATCTGTCAGTGCCTTGCTATTGTACTTTACTTTAAAGTTACTTAGCAACTCAAAACTTGGAATCAGATTGTGGATAGAGTTATTCTAAGGCTTGAATCAAACCTTTTTGCTTGTCTGAGATAAAGCTCTAAGCAGATTGATTGACAATATTCACGTCACTGCCTAACAGCTCCAAAAACTATTTCTAACTATCTTTATTCTCACTCTTAACTACAACAAATGCCAAGGGCCACATTTGGTTATTTGGATCAACCCCAACAACAACAAATAATAATCCCTTATATGGACCCTTTAAATGACACCTATCCAAGTCTATCAATGGCCTACATGCCTGAAGAAACCCCCTCTTGCAACCACCATAACACAAGTACACCCTGAAGAAAGAAGGTCTGCCATTACTTTCTCTTGGAGGTTCAACTTCCAACTCACATGTGGAACAATGGTTGCTTCTTTTACTTTATTCTATATAGTCCCACAGCTTACCATACTGCTCATCAAAGTTTCCTCCAAGCATCTATGTGGCCTTTTATTTAGCTCTATATAATATACCATGACTAGCATCCACTACTTAATCATGATACACTTGCTGACCAAATTAACTAATAGACCATTGTGGGTTTATTTTGAACTGATGAACATATTTTTTGGCAAACCACCTAGCTTTAAGCAGCTTGTTGCTTGGTACTCTTCATAGGTTTGTTCATTCACATAAGTTTTCACCTGCAGTGTATTACTCCTAAACATTTTTGATGCAAATATACTTCATGGATAACTCATATAATTACAGACTGCCGCATAACCCTAGACTCTCATTTTTATTCCATGAAATGGGAACCCCTTCATTCATTGCATACTCTCTAACAACATCTTTAAACTCAGTATGTATGCTAAAACAATTCCCAACAACAAAGGTAGGTTTTCTCGTATCTGCCAGAGTAAATTTTGGGTAATGGGGCTTCTTAAATGGCTTCTTGCCTTTCCTTAACCCATCATCTTCATCAGATGAATTATCAGCACTTATGGGTTCATCTGATAACTTTGCATAACATTCAATGGAACTCCATCAATGTGCGCATTATCCAAAGCTCGGTTTGAGGCAGGCTGAGTTGACTTATTTATGTCTTGGGTTGCCGCAGTGCTGTTAAGGGTTGGTTCATCAAGGTTCCATTGCTGCTCATTAACGTCATCATTGTTTTTGTTGGGCACGCTAATATTATGACACACACAACACAACAAATATACACACTACACACTCACGCACACACACAGTTCACAAACTCCACTCATTGCTTGACACCCCCCCGTAATTACACACACTAATTTACACCCAAAAAAATGGTAAACGCTTACCCAAAAGCAACAGCTTCTCTCTCTCTATCTCCCTTTGCACTGCTGAACCCCCTTCCCTTTCTTCTCATTTATTTCTTTTCCTCGTTATTCCTCTATTTTTCTTCTCTTGCCCGAACCCCTCTGTTCGATTATCCCCTCCCCTAAATTGGTTAGTCATATTATAAGGAAGAGGTGGCTGCCAATCTCCAGACCCAACACATGCACAAGTGCACATTGAATTAAACAACTTATGAAATTGGCAAACTAACCCCAAAACTTTGTACAATTACATTTCAGTCCCAAAATTATTCTAATCTTTATTAATTTAACACTAACCCTTGATATCACTAAAAACATATACCATTACTCATTTCCATATTTTTCATCACTAAAAACATAATTTACCTTTTAACCCCAGAGTTACCAAAATTATATTTTGGCCTCAAAAGAATTTTTAGCCTCTATGAGTGTATACCACTTCCCAAACTTCAATAAAATGATCCTTTTAACCACCATTAATTATTTAAGCACCTTTAAATAGTCGGGGCAGTACAAGTAGTGCTGAATGTTTAAGAGGAAAATCTTTCGTAAAGCTACCGGGAGGGTGCGTGCTTCAACATTTAAGTTTCACATTAAGGAACCTACTTTTTCTTGCTGCTCGACTTGTCTTAAAAAAGTGTAAGGCCCTAAAATTCTAGAGGTGCCTAAAATAAGTACTGGTTGGTTGAAAGAAAAATGATGATAATTTTTAATGACAATTGGTATTGGCATTGTCATGCTTGGTAGGTGTCATCATTCCTGACACCTTGTACTTCGTAAAGAATCAGTGTTGATTACTTCTTTGATTGAAAACTTGTGGTACCTATCATTGTCATGCCTATAACGTGTCATCATATATCATGACACATCGTGCTTCGAGCCTCGTTGTGTTTTGCCTAGTCTTGTCGTGCTTACTAGGTGGCATAGTCTTGTCTTGCCATCTTGTGTGTCTTTGATTTTTTGTCAAATTAATTCAAGTTATCTTTGACTTTCACCTATATATAGTGAGCGAGAGAAGAAGTTTAGCCATGATTATGGTAGAAGGATGATAGTCACTTATTTGGAGGAATTGTTTAAGTGATTTCTTCAGAGTAAGGGGAATTTCAGATCGCTATTCTTTTATGCCACATGGTTATTTATTAACGTTCCTCGTACTCCTAAACACCATTCATATGAAATTGTGCTCCAATGATCGTCTTGAATGTTGATAAAATTCTTGTTCTTGAAGTTGGGATTTTTGCCTATGCGGTGGTAATGAGTGGTATTTTGGTAATTCTACGTATAAGGTGATGAACTAAGCTGACCTGTGAGATTCAGCACTGGAAATAATAGAATTTGAGAGACAATCTTAGTATACTCTCAAACTCGAGGAATCTGTGCCATTAATGCACTTTCAAAGGCTAGGGTAAATCCTAACGTCGGGTTAGGATTGCTAGTCGAAGCAATAAATTATGAACTGGAGGGGAGGGAGTAGAATAAAGTGTGTGTATGTTCTTAATCAATATTTGACTAGAGGTATTCCAATTGAATAGGTTATTTCGTTTGCCAAGACCAATGGTTGAATGTTTCTTTGGCTGAAAGCCAATCAGGTGAGGATAATGCGATTCTATCGTGCTTTCATTGTTTTGATTAGCATACACTATGGTGATGGTGAGAAAAGATCACGAATGATTGTAGCTCTTGAGTTCGAGTATCCGCTTGCCTGAGAAAATGCCGTTGAGGACTTACGGTGGAGATTTTTACCTATGCCACCCCATTGATGAAATAAGATAAGATAATGAGGACTTACGGTGGAAAATTTCCCAGAGTCGGGCCCGTTCCTGAAAACCATCTCCCTTCAATTCATCATGTGCGATGGGGCATCAACAAGAGAATTGCCAGTGAAAGTGGAGTAACTGGTGACAAGTGAAAGTAGGTTAACTGGTAGAAGGATGAAGCGCGCCAGAGTCTATCATGTCAGTCAGGTCAAGTTCTAGTCAACACTTCAATTGAGTTTAACTGATTTTATTGAATTTTTTGTTTATGCTTTTATGATTATCACTTGCATTACTAATTTCTTTTGCATAGCACGTGCATAGTCAGTGAATCTGTCATTCCATGTCTAGAGATGAGCTGCAAATGTTTTGTTGCGGTTTGAAGCCGCTCAATTTGAACAAAAGTGGTCCATGATCATATTCGCTTTTGATGTTGTTTCCTTTATTGGACTTCTGATTCATTGATGTTCTTAAATTCCTAATTAATCATAAACACCCTTTACATGAATCGTGCGTTCAACTCCTCGTATTATTTTTTACTGTTGCGCTCTTTCCTTATCTAGATTTTCAGGTACTAAGTATGAAAGTGGTGAACCCTCTAGGAAGGGTAAAGAGAAGATGTATTAAAGCAGATGATGTGAAGATTGCTACGTCTTTAGCTATTTGATCATTTCGTAAAAGCTTGGTTGTTTTGAGGCGCTTGAAGCCTTCCGCTGTGAAACATCTATGTAATGTTGAAAACGTTTTTGTAAGGACGTTTGGCAACGTCCTTTAATGATGTTTAATGTTAAAGTGGCTCTGTAATTTCCGCATTATGTTTGTTGATGATGTCGTTTGAAGGACACCTCAGATTCAGTAAGGTCAATGAGGTTGGGGGTTGTTGCAGGTGATATCAGAGCTTCGGTATATGATTTTGTAGACTTTAAAAATGTGTGTTACAACGCCTAAGTTGTTGACAAGAGGGAGTGCTAATAACTTTAAATGAACCAATGTGGTAACATGCATATGCTAGCCTGGGGGAAGGCCAATTAAAAACCTATTAAATTTTCTAGAAGAAACGTACATTTAAGTTTTTGGAGAGAGGGATGAGTTGACGAGTCAGTACTCTTGACAGAGCTATATCTGAAAACAGGTTATAATTGATTTTTGACGAAATTCATTGTAGTCTGGACCCTTTGAGCATTACAGCAATTCTTAGACTAGGATTGTATGAACATGGTAGGGTCCACTTGTTGTTGTAGCATAATCGAACCATGTCTGTGGACAAGGGTGGAGCTTATAATGTAAACCTGTTGTTTAATTTTGAATAAATGCAATAACATTAGTCTTCTTGAGCGTAAAAGTTCACTATTTTATTTTCATAATGGTGCACAATTTTGAGAAATCAAGTTGTCCCTTCCTTAGAAGGGCGAGAGGGAGCTCTTAACCGGGAAAACCCTTAACCGAAGTGTCTTGGGTGGATACAGAAGACGTAAGTGTAGGGAAGAGCAACCCTGATGTATTTGATCAGGAGGACCTTATGAGAGAGTTACTAGGGCTTTTACGAGAAGTCGTATAGAAGTTCCAGTAGCACAATTGATTGCTGCTGCTGCAACAGTGCTTGGGCATATGAAAGGAAGGAATGTAGATTTTGAGACTTCCAATGCGCGTGTCATGACCCAAACCCACGCGTGGGCCCATGAGCTAGATCCTTGACCGGCCATAGGCCCATTCGAACATCCACTTAGGGCTCTGCCAGGCCTTACTACAATGTGTATACAAATCTATAGTCATGCATTTAACTAACATCTTAACAAGACTTCTAAAATCATACTTATAGATCTCTCAAACATGTCTCTATTGATTTCCTCCATGAATGATAAACACAAATCATAGAAAATCTCATGTTTTGCGCTCCCATGTGGCCTCCTCAATGGCATGATTCCTCCACAGGACCTTTGCCAAGGGAATCTTCTTAGTTCGGAGCGTCTGCTCCTTATGATCCATGATCCGAACCGAGTGCTCGATGTATATGAAGTCTTCTCTAATCTGTAAGGGCTCAGGTTGTAATACATCCGTGGGGTCTGGGATGTACTTCCACAGCATAGACACGTGGAATACATTATAGACACGTTGATGTACTCCCACATACATAGGGCTCAATTTTTCGTTCTTTCCAAATCGTTGTACTCCTTTCATCGGTGACACCCTTAAAAATACCCGGTCGCCCACTTGGAATTCCAACTCCCATCTGCATATGCCTGCATAACTCTTCTGTCTACTTTGAGCACCCAATAATTTCTTTTTAATTACTCTGACCTTCTCCGATGTTAGTTGCACTAACTCTGGTCCCAACAGTTTCCTTTCCCCTACCTTATCCCAACATAGTGGCGATCTGCACTTCTTACCATATAAGGCTTCGAAAGAAGCTATCCCAATGCTACTCTGGTAACTGTTGTTGTAAGAAAACTCTATCAAGGATAGATGATCGTCCCAATTATCCTTGAAAACTAGCACGCAAGCCTGCAATAGATCTTCTAGTATCTGAATAGTCATTTTCGACTGACTATCAGTTCCAGGGTGGAAAGCCGTACTAAATTGTAGCCGAGTACCGAATTCATGTTGTAAAGTGCCCCAGAATTTGGACACAAAACGAGGGTCCCTATCCGAAACAATTGAGACTGGAATGGCATGTGGGCGTACTATTTCCTCCACATGGGTGTAGCCAAGTTGTCCATCGAATAGGTCATCCAGACAGGTAAGAAGTTTGCAAACTTTGTTAGTCGGTCCACTATCACCTAAATGGCGTCATGTCCACATGAGTCTTAGGTAGTTCGAAAACAAAATACATAGTTATGTGTTCCCGCTTCTATTCCGGTATCGGTAAGGGCTGTAATGACCCTGTGGGTTTCTGAGGCTCTGCTTTCACCTACTGGCATACTAGGCATTTGGAAACAAACTCTGCAATCTCCCTTTTCATGTTACTCCACCAAAAAGTCTCCCAAAGATCCGTATACATTTTTGTACTCCCAGGATGGATTGAGTAACCTCACGTGTGAGCTTTTTCTAAAATCTCCCTTTTTAAGCTAGGTTATCAGGCACACAGATTCTATTGCCAAATTAAAGTACCCCATCTTGCAACATGTACTCAGGTTTATCTCCATTCTTTACCTTTCCCATTATCTAAAGTAGGTGTTCATCGGTCTCCTAAGCTGTTTTAATTCTACAGATCAAAGTGGGTCGCATCACAAGGTTGTTCAGTGAGTTGTCCTTATTCGAGCCCCGAACCTTGACATCCAAGTCCAGTTTCCTCATATCCTCAGTAGTCCTAACCATCACCTCTGTCTCACGTTTAATTCCTTCTGGGTGTACTCCATGCTGTTATGGTCGGTGAATATCTCACAGGGTTCTCCATATAGGTAGTGTCTCCAGATATTTAAGGCAAAAAATCACCGCCGCCAGCTCTAGGTCATGAGTTGGGTAATTCTTCTCATATGGTTTTAACTGTCTAGAGGCATAAGCAATCACCTTCCCATTCTGCATGAGTACGCACCCCAGACCCTTATGGGAGGCATCGCTATAAATCATGAAACCACTTGGAAGTGTAAGTATAGGAGCTGTGACTAGCCTCTTCTTCAACTCTTGAAAGCTATTTTCACAATCTTCGTCCCACTCGAACTTGACTCCTTTTTGTGTTAGGCGAGTTAAAGGTGTTGCTACCCGTGAGAACCCTTCCACAAATCTTCTGTAATATCTGGCTAACCCTAAGAAGCTCCGAACCTCCGTCACCATAGTTGGTTTATCCCAATCGATAACAATCTCTTTCTTTTTGGGGTCAACTGATATCCCTTCTTTCGACACCACATGCCCCAAGAATGCAACCCTATCCAACCAAAACTCGCACTTCTTAAGATTGGCATACAATTTCTTTTCTCTTAGAATCTTTAACACCGTTCTTAAGTATTGTTCACGTTCTTCCCTTATCTTAGAATATATCAGTAGATCATTGATGAACACCACTACAAACTGATCCAAGAAGGGTTTGAATACATGATTAATTAAATCCATAAATGCTACTGGAGTGTTAGTCAACTCGAAAGATAACCAAAAATTCGTAGTGCCCATATCCAATGTGAAAGGCATCCTCGGGCATATCTTCTGCCTTGATCTTTAGTTGGTGATACCCGAATAAAGGTCAATCTTTGAAAACCACTTCGCCCCCCGTAACTGATCAAACAGATCGTCTATGCAGGGCAAAGGGTAACAATCCCTTATTGTCATCTTGTTTAACTCTCGGTAGTCGATGCATAACCTCATCGTCCCATCCTTCTTCTTTACAAGTAAAACCGGTGCACCATAGGGCGACGCACAAGGGTGAATAAACCCTTTGTTTAGAAGATCCTATAGTTGTGTCTTTAGTTATCTCAACTCCATGGGTGCCATACGATATGGTGCCTTAGAAATTGGGTAGTTCCAGAAATCAAATAAATATTAAATTTGACTTCCCTATCGGGCGATATCCCCGGAAAATCATCTGGAAATACCTCAGGAAACTCCCTTACTACCGAAATATCATCTAACTTCAACCCCTTCTGCTGCGTGTCTATTACATAAGCCAAGTACCCACGAAAACCTTTTCTAAGGAGTCGGTTTGCATGTAAGGCAGAAACCATAAAAGACAAGTGGACTTGACTTGGAATGTTAGAAGTCACTCTCTTATGGAAGAAATCTACAGAGGCATGAAATGCCGCCAACCAATCCATCCCCAATATAACATCAAACTCCAACATATCGAAACAAATTAGGTTCACTGCTAGTTCTGTACTGTTAATTTTTACTCGACAGTTCTTGACCATTTGGTCTTGTAATATCCCGCACTTTTTGGAGCAGGTTAAATTACCTATCGGAGACCCGAAAAATAAATGGGCATTAAATTTGAGCAATGCTCAGATATTAGTATAGAGTATGAGAGCTTAAAACCATTTTGGGGCAAAAATGTAAGTTTGGATTTTTTTTTGGGTCATTTTGTAATTTTGGAAAACTTTAGGGGCATACATGTAAATTATGTTTTTGGTGATGAACAATAATATCATCAGTGATAGTATATATTTTCAGTGATGTCTAATTAAATTAATAATGGTTAGAATAATTTTGGGGGTTAAATGTAATTGCACAAAATTTGGGGTTAATTTTGCAAATAGGAAAATTTTGGGGCCCAATCCGCAATTTTGAAAAGTATGCACCTATGTGGCAAATTTTAGAAATCATTCTTTTAAATAGTGCCACCTCCTACTTAATTTAGTATGACTAAGCTAATTGAATTATTAAGCAATGTTAATTTGGTAAAAGAGGAAATTCGGGTAATGAAAAAAGAGAGAAAAAAAGAGAAGAATAAACAGAGAGGGAACAGTAAAGAGGAAGAAAAAATAGAGCAAAAGAGGAAAAAAAAGCAGAGGAGAAAGGAAGGATGCAAGAGAGAGAATTAGAGGAAGAATTTGTTGGAATTTTGAAGGTAATCTTCTCCCTTAGCTTTGGTAATCTTAGTGTCTGTCTGTGTTTAAATATTTCATCAGTTGTGTGTCTTTGCGGTACAATATGGGTGTGTGTGCCCGAGAGAGAGGAAGTGGAGGGGGAGCAGCCATGGAGCTGTTTGTTTATGTGTGTGTGGGTTAATTAAGGGTACAAGATTGTGTATGCTTGAGGTGGGTATTGTGTGTGTTTTCAGCGTGTGTAACTGTAGGGATCTGTGTGTGTTCCGCTGTGTGTTTTTAGTGCGCGTTTGGGTGTGTTTATAGGTTATTTAGGGTTCTTCAGTGTGTGTGTGTGGGTGTGTGTTGGTGATTTGCAGTGGGTGAAGGACCGTAAGGGAATGGGAATGATGTGTGTATTTAGTGAAAATAGTGCATGTGAGTGAAGTTGTGAAAGGCTGTGCGTGTGGAGAGTGGGTGAGGGTGCTGTGCCAATGTGGTTGGGTCAGTCAAATCAATATACTGACCTAGATAACATGAAAACAAAACTATCAAGTCCCAGTAGCCCAATATCTGAATTGTTAAGACTATTTTCGAGCATATTTTGGCAAAGTTCAAAACAATAACCCTAATATTGTTATTAGACGTACGCTCTCGAATTTTCTAAAATTTTTAGGAAAACCTTATTTTGCTGAGATGTTTCATTATCTAAAATTTCATGCCATTTCGAGGCGGATAGGTATTTTTAGCAGAATCGGCCTCTGAGCACTCTGTCTAGACACCAGTTCGGAATTTTCGGGTGAAAATTTTTTAAAATACTTTTTGGCCTGAAAATGACTTCAGGATACTTAAAATAGTGTTTAAAGAATTTTTGGGATTTTTTCGGTGCAAAAAATCCCCAGGTGGTATTTTGGTAATTTGCCACCCGAAGGGGTATTTTGGTAATTTTACATGTAAAAGGTATTTTTTGGGTCAATTAGCGTACGGTAAGGTTATTTTAGTTTTTTACCTTACGGCAAGATAGTTTTGGTGATTTAGGTATGAAATGAGTGTTTTTGGTAATTTTACACCTAAAGGGCATTTTTTGCAATTTTACATACTGGGTGAAGGGGGTTCATTTTGGGAGTATGCGTGAGCCCGTATTAATTGATTTATAATGTCGTAGTGGAGACCGTATTCGAATAAGCTGATTGTTCCGTTTAGGGTAGAGCTAAAGGCTTTCCAGTTAGGATAATGTAGTAGTAGATCCAGGTAAGGGTTTCTATCTGAACCCTAGGTAAGGACTTTCGTCTGAACCCTAATTTTGATAACTCATACTCGTAAGTACTCCTTTGATTTACTTATGACTAATTTCAAACACTGAATTATGTATTGATATCGACTTGTTATTGTCTAGAAACCCCCAATATTAAACCTAATTCGATTATATGGAAATCTTATTGATGCTCGCCTGTTATTGCATGCTGGGCGTATTCCCTAATTGTTTGCATTCTTTTTTCTAAACTATTGTGCCTAAATTCGATAATCGTCTGTAATTGTTCTGACTGTTTGTTTGTGGTTATTCTGGTATCCGGGTGATGACTTATTTCAGTATGTTTATTGGTATTGGAACCCGAATTGATATCGGTGATTTGAGCTTATGTTAATGCTCGTTGGTATTATTGATTTTGTGTTGACCCGAGAATCTATTCTGTGGGGAGGCGGTATAAGGCTGGATTGTTATTCCTTCCTATAGCGAAGGAGGCTAGTTCTTTGATTGATGAAGATGGCTAGTAATTATATACTGGTACATCATGCATATGTACACCATATTGGCTTTGCCGGAATGGCATTGCAATCGCCAGGATCAACGTCTTTGATTTTATTGACAATGTATCTTACCGTAACGATTGTGGAATTGACCGGAAAGGATTGGCTCAAATGATGTGTGTACATTTTGATCTATGTGCGTTTTGGAATGATGGCACTGAAATGATCTTTTATTGATCATTCTGGAACCCGTCGTGATTGTTATAGTTTATTTTGGTATCTACTTATGTTGAATTTTGATGATTTGGGAAATCATTAAGTTTTTTTATCGTTTGAAGTATTTTGGAAATGATCGTCGGTTGGATTCTTTGGAATCATTTTGTAATTCTTTGGTAGTCCTTGTACGACCTCACTGAGCTCTCAAAAACTCACCCTTCATTTGACTCCGTTCTGCAAGTGATGATCAGTTGTAGCATGTTCGGGAATGGGTTATAGTCTGTGTGAGATTCCGGTGAGCCCACCACTACTGTGTACTGAGACCCATGCGTGGGTCGGTATTGTCAACTCATTCTATAAGGACTCGAGTTTGTAAAGAATGTAGGTCTTAATAGTTTAAGTTCAACCAATTTTGTAATATTGTATGTAAGGAATTTGAGTGGATACTGGATTAGTTGCTTTGAAGTATATGTTGGTATATAAGATTTGACAGGTTTGACTGAAGTGGTAGGTTAACGTTCCAGGAGTTCGAGGCGACGGAGCTCCGAATTTCTACGGCGTTAGAATTTGTATCAGAGCAATTTGGTATAGTGGTATTAGAAGTATAGGTATATGATTCTGTAGGCATGGAACCACATAGTATAGGCGACAAGATTATGTAGAATCGCATTACGGTTAATGAGAGTGGGGTAGGACGATTGGTAGAGTTCAAAAGTCTGCCTTTAACTTGTAATTGTAATGTTCTTTAGACACGTGTTATGTGACATTGATAACTGTTAATTATATCGGTATGGTTAGTTCTCGGAGCACTGGCAGTGGAGGTGGTACGAAGGACCTAGAGGTCCCTGATAGATGAGGTTCCAACAGGCTAGATAGGATGAGCGGGGACTCTTCCCGGCATTAGAAAGACTTGACCACACAATCTTTAGATTGGGCAATGTACTGTATGGAGGTTTATGATTGTAGAGGGGCACCTCTACCTAATAGGGGGACAACAGAACCTAGAACTGATAGTTGCGATTTTGAACACTATGAACCCGATTCCAACTTTGATGACATAGAATCTGGCAACCGACAGCAATGAGTACCGAGTCTGGTTCAACTACAACCACAACTTCGAAGTGAGAGTACCTTGTGTGAATTCCACTAAATAAATGCGACTAACTTAGGGGGTGTTGGACCCTATGAAGGTAGAGAGTTAGACTAATGGAATGGAGACAATTTTTAAGCAACTAACTATAGTTGGAAACAAAAGGTTGAATTTTCTATCTATAAACTGGGAGATGAGGCCAACCAATGGTGGAAAATGGTAGCGAAGAGTCTGACTCATCAACAATTGATTGATATTAGTTGGGAACAATTTAGGAAATTATTTTTCGACCGGTATTTTTGCAAGATTTTATGAAAAAATGTTAAGGGAGTTTGTTAATGTGAGGCAAGCAGATTAAGAGTCGAAAGACGAGGCTGCGATGAGGTTTTATTGTCTTACTAGATTTGCAGTAAGGATGTTACTAACGAAGGCAAATAGATGCCAGAAGTCTGAGTGGGGGCTTAGGTTTGAACTGAGAGATAGAGTGATCACAGGTCGGTTGATGAGCTATATTGAATGTCTTTATTTGGTATGTGTTTTGGAACATTATAAGTCTGACAATGGAGGAAGGCATGAGTAAACATAGGGCAGATAGAAAAGAGATAAGTAAGAATTTTCTCCAGAATAGATTGGTAGGAGCTGACAGTTGTCAGCAAAAAGTTGTTTTTACAGTCGGCACAACACGGTGCCCAAGGTTAAAGATTGGGGCAGAATCATGGATTCAGGCCCACTTCAGCTCAATGATATTGAGAGCTGGACAGAGTTCTAAAATTCGATCGGGGCATGACATAAGATTTGTAGGCGTTTGATTAACTTAGGGTACAAGACTCAGACCATCATAGAATTCCAAAATCCGAGCTACCCAGAGTACTAGTCAGGGTGGTGCATCAGCTTTTTCGGCCACCCATGTGTCATGTAAATGTAAGGGAGAAGTCAAGGTGGTAAGTCACGCTATAGAGTAACCGGAGGATGTTTTAGGTGCAGCAGTGTGGAGTATTAAGTTTGAAAGTATCCAGTTGTTAGGAATAATCAATCAACTTTTCGTTCCTCACCTACGGCTAATGCATCAACAAATTAATGTTTGAAAGTTTGTGAGGTTTGAGTAGAAGTTAAGTTGGTGATTTGATTTATGAGTGAGAATTGTGCTGTTGAGGAATGACTGATGTCAAATCTAAAAGTTTGATTCGAGAGTACGATAAGAAATTTGGATTCTACTATGTTATTTAGTTCATTCCTTTGTATATTGAACTCAATTGCGACTTATTGAATGCTAATCTACTCTGAGACGTCAAAGAAGATGTCATTCTTATGGAGTCATCTTAATTTTGCCGGGATATTTATTGCTTCTGTCGAATCTATTTGGACTTAACGGGATAATATCTGATCCACTGGCCATGGAAAAGCTACAAATCCTGTCAAGGACCAATAACCTTTACTGATTGTAATTGCTTCGAGTCATTTGGTTGACTTTGCTTTGTCATACCCATACCATTTTTTCTGTACTCGCCATTTTTGGAATGTCATAAAATGTATCGTAAATCTCGAGAGCCAGTAGATATGGTTTTGTTAAAGATTTTCTCGTTTTGATTGCTTTATTGTGATTATTGTTATCTTTTGGTCTCTGAATGTTTGATTGAGATCATTGGTTGTTGTGATTAACGTCAGATGCTTTGCTGCATAACCATCACTGTTTCTCTGTAATTTGGTGTTTGTTTAACCTGTGTTGATATGTCCCAAAATGGTAACATGCCATAGTTGCTGCTTGTAACTAATCTGATTATCAGAATTTTGTTGTGCTTTGTTCTCATATGATTTTGGGAACTGCCAATATGATAAGTATGTGTATCTTTACCTGATTTAGGATTTGCATAGTTTCACCTGCCCTAATAGGAGATTATGTAGACTCCAAAGCCTCAGATAATCGGTAAGTACGAGTAGATTCTGAGAATGTGGACTAGGTTTAGATAAGCTATTTGATGATTCGGTATAAGATTGAGATCTTGACTGAACACATGATAATAGACCGTATGTTACTTGCTTTTAGAACTGAAGAATTTTAAACGTTTAACTGAAACATATGATAGAAGGATAAGGCTATAAGATTTTTATAAATAATGTGACTGTGAATCGGAAGTGATGTGATAACTTAGAGCCTTAAACTTTAGTGGAAGTGCAAGAGATGTGAGTGCAAAATCATATTTCACATTGTGTTGAAATAACACATCCTTCCATAATGAATTAAGAAATAATATGGGTTCGTTTGGCTTAAAAGATAACACATCTCTCCGTATTGACTTCGGTAATAGTTTGGACCCATTTGATTTAAGACACCAAAGCATGCAGCGAAACCGTAGTGGTTACAACTCTCCATTATTCTGTGAAGTGTATGCAAAATCATAGGTATGCAATCCATAGCTATGTTAAGATAACTCGTCCCTCGGTGACGAATTCAGTAACAGTTTGGACTCGTTGTTCTGGGATATTTGAGTGCGTAGTGAAAGTCTAGTGGCTATAGTTCTGCTCTCTGTTGTAATGTGTGAGGGCTTATAGCGATTGGTTATCCCTGATGGCCTTCGTAGACTGTAAGTCACATGTGACTATCGCTTAACATTTTTATACGCCTCAAGCTTGAGGTTAAGCTTACCATCATTAAGTAAATTGTGCAAATGATAGAGTCTCTGATATAGTATCAGTACAATGCAGTGGAAGCCTTGTTATTAGAGTTTGATTTAGTGTGATTCATATGCGTTGAATTTGGAGCAATGTAGATTTAGCTCAGTGAATTTTGTAATAGCCAAGTTATCTTTCGTGAAGCTCTGGAACAGTAGAGTGAAGTGATTACCTAATATGGTTTTAGTTTAGCATTACGATTAAAATTTAACTGTTGCGTTCGGGTATTCGTGGAAATGAATCTGGGTGCGGAAACCAGAGGTAGCATAGCCACTTGAGATAGTTATCAGAGCTATGCATTGGAAGCGTAATGCCTAGACGTTATAAATGATGGGAAATCCAAGGTCCCCCGATAATGTAATATCCCTCACTTTTTGGAGTGGGTTAAAATAACTATCGGAGACCCAAAAAATATATGGGCATTAAATTTGAGCAGTGCTCAGGTATTAGTAGAGTATGAGAGCTTAAAACCATTTTGGGGCAAAATTGTAATTTTGAAAAATTTTTGGGGTCATTTTGTAATTTTGGAAAACTTTGGGGGCATAAATGTAAATTATATTTTTGGTGATGAAAAATAATATCATCAGTGATAGTATATATTTTCAGTGATGTCTAATTAAATTAATAATGGTTAGAATAATTTTGGGGGTTAAATGTAATGGCACAAAGTTTGGGGTTAATTTTGCAAATATGGAAATTTTGGGGGCCAATCCGCAAATTTGAAAATTATGCACCTATGTGGAAAATTTTAGAAACCATTCTTTTAAATGGTGCCACCTCCTACTTAACCTAGTATGACTACGCTAATTGAATTATTAAACAATGTTAATTTGGTAAAAGAAGAAATTCGGGTAATGAAAAAAGACAGAAAAAAGAGAAGCACAAACAGAGAGGGAACAATAAAGAGGAAGAAAAAACAGAGCAGAAGAGGGAAAAAAAAAGCAAGGGAGAAATGAAGGAAGCAAGAGAGAATTTGGAGGAATTTCGAAGGTAATCTTCTCCCTTAGCTTGGGTAATCTTAGTGTCTGTGTGTGTGTTTAAAAATTTCAGCAGTTGTGTGTGTCTTCGCGGTACAACGTCTGTGTGTTTGTGTGCCAGAGAGAGAGAGGAAGGGGTGGGGGATCAGCCATGGGGCTGTTTGTGTGTGGGTATGTGTATGTGTGTGTGGATTAATTAAGGGTATAAGATTGTGTATGCTTGAGGTGGGTATTGTGTGTGTTTTCAGTGTGTGTAACTGTAGGAATCTGTGTTTTACTGTGTGTTTTTAGTGCGTGTGTTTTCAGGTTATTTAGGGTTCTTCAGTGTGTGTGTGTTGGTGATTTGTAGTGGGTGAGGGAGTGTAAGGGAAGGGGAATGATGTGCGTATTTAGTGAAAATAGTGCAGGTGAGTGAAGTTATGAAAGGCTGTGCATGTGGATAGTGGGCGAGGTGTTGTGCCCATGTGGTTAGATGAAGGTGAAGGTGAAGTGAGTGGGTGCTGGGCAGAAGAAGAAGATGTGCAGAAATTGTTGCTAAAGAAAAAAAACTATCAAGTCCCAGCAGCCCAATTTCTGAATTTTTAAGACCATTTTTGAGCATATTTTGGCAAAGTTCAAAATAGTAATCCTATTATTTTTACGAGACATACGCTCACGAAAGTTTTTTGAAAATTTTGGTGTGTGCGAAGGACACTAAATTAGGTTATCGATTAAAAGAAATTCTTGATTTATCTAGCATACAAAACCAAGTTATTTTAATCTGAAAATTTTAGAGAAATCTTTTCTAAAATAGTTTTTATTCCAAAAATGACTTCGGGATAATTAAATAGTGTTTAAAGATTTTTTGGGATTTGTTCGGTGCCAGAAATCCCAAGGTGGTATTTTGGTAATTTGCCACCCGAAAGGGGTATTTTGGTAATTTTACCTGTAAAAGGTATTTTTGGGTAAATCAGCGTACAGTAATTTTCGTAATTTTACTTACGGGAAGACATATTTGGTGATGTAGGTATGAACGGAGTGTTTTTGGTAATTTTACACCTAAGGGACATTTTGGTAATTTTACTTACTTGGTGAAGGGGGTTCATTTTGGGAGTATGCGTGAGCCCGTATTGATTTATAATATCTTAGTGAAGACCGTATTCTATTAAGCTAATTGTTCCGTTTAGGGTAAAGTTAAAGACTTTCCGGTTAGGATAATCTAGCAGTAGATCTAGGTAAGAGTTTCTACCTGAACCCTGGGTAAGGACTTTCATCCGAACCCTTATTTTGATAACTCGTACTCGTAAGTACTCATTTGATTTACTTATGACTAATGTCGAACAGTGAATTATGTATTGATATCGGCATGTTATTGTCGCGAAAACCCCAATAATGAACTTAAATCGATTATTGGGAAATCTTGTTGATGCTCGCCTGTAATTGCATGCTGGGCATATTCCCTAATTGTTTGCATTCTTTCTTTTAAACTGTTGTGCCTAAATTCGATAATCGTCTGTAATCGTTCTGGCTGTTTATGTTGTGGTTATTCTGGAATTCCGGGTGATGACTTATTTAAGTATGTTTATTTTATTGGAACCCGAATTGATTTCGGTGATTTGAGCTTTTGTTAATGCTCGTTGATATTATTGATTTTGTGTTGATTTGGGAATCTGTTCTTTGGGAGGCGGTATAAGGCTGGATTGTTACTGCTTCCTACGGGGAAGCATGCTAGTTCCTTGATCGATGAAGAGGACTAGTAATTATATATGGGTACATCATGCATGTGTACACCATACTGGCTTTGCCGGAATGGCATTGCAACTGCACATGATCAACGTCTTTGATTTTATTGACATTGTATCTTACCGTGACTGTTACGGAATCAACCGAAAATGATTGGCTCAAATGATCTATGTGCGTTTTGGAATGATGGCACTAAAATGATCTTTTATTGATCGTTTTGGAATCCGTCGTGATTGTTATTGTTTATTTTGGTATCTCTTATGATGAATTTTGATCATTTTGGAGATCATTGAATTTTTTGATCGTTTGAAGTATTGTGGAAATCATCGTCGGTTGGATTCTTTGGAATCATTTAGTAATTCTTTGGTAGTCCTTGTACGACCTCACTGAGCTCTCAAAAGCTCACCATTCATTTGACTCCCTTTTGCAGGTGATGATTAGCTGTAGCATGTTCGGGAATGGGTTAGAGTCTGTGTGAGATTCCGGTGAGCCCACCACTACTGTATAGTGAGACCCTTGCGTGGGTCGGTATTGTCAACTAGTTCTATAAGGACTCGAGTTTGTAAAGAATGTAGGTCTTAATAGTTTAAGTTTAAACAGTTTTGTAATATTGTATGTGAAGAATTTGAGTGGATAGCGGATTAGATGCTTTGCAATATATGTGGGTATACAGGGTATGTCTGGTTTGACTAAAGTGGTAGGTTAAAGTTCTGGGATTTTAGGGCGACGGAGCTCCAGATTTTGGGGATGTTATAGGTCCGCAACAACTGAGTCCTTCTTTGGGGTAGCAATGCATAGCGGCACATCTAAGAACTCTAAACGCTTGCCTAGACGTTTAATAAAAGCACACAACACAAAGGAATGAGTGGCACCAGAATCAATCAATACTTTTGCGAACATAGAAGAAACTGGAATTGTACCAGTTACATTCGAGTCCGAAGCCTGTACATCTTGCTGAGTCATAGCAAAGACTCTCGTCGTTCCCCTGGGCTTCACTACATCCTTTGTCACTTGGTTTTGAGGTCCCGCCCTGGGGCAATTTCAGGCTAGATGCCCTCCCTGACCACACATAAAACACTTCCTCATTCCCCATAGGCATGATCGTCTCGGATGAAAGTGGTTGCAACTATGGCAGGTCTATGGGCCACCTAGTTCCCCCATCCTATTCGCAGAACACTCGTGATAGCTTGGTGGTAATCCATTCCTTTACTGAGGTGGCGCTCTACTTCCGGACCCCTCTCTCTATTTATTCCACTGTTGAGGCTGCACTCCTCTATTACTTCTTGGGGTTTCGGGAGCTTGGAGGTATCACCGGACATGCTGTTCCCACGAGGCTCGTTATTTGTGGCCCTCTTCTTTTGTTGGTCCCGCATCCTGTACAAGTCTTCACTGTCTCTTTCTGTTATTACGGCTCTGTCCACCACCTCTGCATAAGTCCCCAACCTTAATGTCAAGATGCGAGACCGGATGCCGAGCCTCAATTCATTCTCAAATTTTCTTGCTCTCTTGGCTTTAGTGTCCACCATGTGAGTAGCGTGTCGAGACAGCTAAGTGAATACGACCTCGTATTCTTTGACTGAACGGTTCCCCTGGGCCAGCTGTATGAATATGATCTATAGTTGTTCCTTTACGTTCTGGGAACGTATTTCTCAAGAAATAATTCTTTAAAGCCTTCCTACTCCATATTCGCCACTTCATCATCCTTCACATGTTTGGTAGCCTTCCACGATTGATTGGCCTCATCTCTGAGCATAAACGCCTCGAAGGTTACCTTATGTTTCTCGGTACAACCCAGAATCTCGAAGATGTCCTCCAAGTCTGATAGCCAGTATTAAGCCTTGAAAGGATCAGTGGTACTAGAGAAGGAGGGTGGGTCAATCCTTTTAAATTTCTCAATTGACGTGCCCCCAATTGCGGTTACTTGGCGCTCCACAGCCCTAGTGAGGTTCTCCACCACCCTAAACACGTCTTCACCTTGAGCTCCGTTCCTTCGGGCCATTGTTTTTCAACCTATGAGGAAACTCTCGTAAGAACTCTTGATTTCCAATCTTAATGAATTTATCATAATAGTAAACTTTTTTTGTATGTTCAAATTTGATGTAATTTGTTCTGCATCGTTCCCTTCCCTTAATCAAGCAATGTGTAAGTGATTCAATAACACACTATATATATATATATATATATATATATATATATATATATATATATATATAACAAACGACTCAAATACAATAAAATTGAAAGTATAACAAAATCCACGTTGCTACTTTATTTCCAAAGGTTCAAAAGGTACTTTTCCAAAACAATAAGTCCAACAAAAAGAGACACACTCTGCATATTCTCCTAATCTAAATACTCCTCATCCTCTCTCTTCCCCCACCCTAATCATCTGCTGGTTCAATGTAGGCTTCCTATTCCTGGATCCACTGTTGTACTTCATTCCGAGAGAATGTTATTGAATCTTCAATTCCCAACCGAGTTTGTAGCTCTATAACTTTCTTCCCAAAATAGTAGTTATGGTCTTTCTGTTTTTGCTCCAGTTGAAGCTGTAGTTAATCCTCATACTATCCAATTGGGTCTCTAGTACCCTAATTTCCTCCTTCAACCATTGTATCTCTTTCTCTAGTGGAGTCACCCTCTCTCCCGAATCTACCACCTCTTCTCTAGGGCACTTTCCCAGTTTCTTCCTTTCATTGTGGGATGCCTGGTTGGAATCTCTGAATCCTTCAGAAGGCATATTACCAACCTCGATCGATAGGCTATCCTCGCTCCGATCTGCCATAATCCTATCAAAACAAAAATATCATAGGTATCTTCTATTAATACAGTCGCCTAATTTAAAATTAAACACTATCAACGAAATTCGCAAGGAAGTATATCACAAATCCCAAATTTTCACTTAGTGAAGATCCTTTCCTTTCCCGTCCTACCCAAACTCATTCGCCTAGATACGAATCTACAGAATAATATACATATGCTCTGATACCATTTCTGTCACGACCCAAACCCATGGGTGGGCCCATGAGCTAGATCCGTGACCGGCCGCAGGCCCATTCGAACATCCAGTCAGGGCTCTGCCATGCCTTCTTACAACCTGTATACAAATCCATAGTCAAGCATTTAACTAACATCTTAACAAGACTTCTAAAATCATACTTATAGATATCTTAAATATCTCTCGATTGATTTCCTCCATAAATGACCAACACAAATCATAGAAAATCTCATGAATACCTAAGCTCCGAACAATTCTCAAAACATAACACAATGGTCCTACAATTATATCTGACTATTACAATTTTTTCAAAAGGGCTTAAATTAAATCCCTAACGACCATTTCCTTCGACTCCATCCTCGTTACCCTCATAGTTCTTGGGTTTATCTAAGTGGTCACTTGAAAATACCACATTCCTAAAATAGGTTTTGGGATTCATAAAAACATGCCATGGTTTCTTCGTTTTAAAACTGGTAATAAATTCGCAGAGAATACTCTACACATATATACTTTATGAAGGCCAATCTTGCTACATGAGAACTCTTCCAAAAGAAATGCATAACAACTGTAATTAAACTTAGAGTGATATTCTAACTCTTATCACGGTGTGCTGTGGTCAGCGTATGGTCCCACTGACTAGGACCCAAAATCCCTCATCCATCCAGAATAAACAATATTGTGGCCGCAAGGCCGAACCACAGTGCAACAATACTGTGCGTCAACGTATGGTCCAATTGACCAGGACCAGAAATCCAAAACTCCCATGGATAAGGGGCACAACAACCAATGTTAACCTCTCAACACCGTAACACAATTCACACAAAGTTCTCAAAAACAACACAATACATACCATGGCAATTTTTATTTCATTTTCCTCATCAAACCAATTTTGCAACAACAAAAGTATAACAAATACTTAAAAAAATTTATTTAGTGCAATCGTGTATTGTAATACCCGCATATTTTTCGACTGCGCTAAAAATATTTTTTAACTTCTAAGCGGCAATAAATATTGGAGGTCCGAAAAAAAAAGAGAGTTTTAATTTTCAAAAGTTTGGGGGGTTCTTTTTGTAAATAGGTAAAGTTTGGGGGTCATTTGTGCAATTTTATAAAATATAATTTAGAGGTTTCTTTTTTAGTTCGACACCTCCTACTAGCTTAGATGACTAAGCAAATTAAATGGTTTGATAAGGTTTGGATAGGAGAGGTTTCAGATAAAAGGAAGAAAAGAAAAAAAAAGAGAAGCAGACCAAAGAAAGAAAGAAGAAAGAAAAAAAAGGGGGGGGGAGGGGGGGGAGACCTTCTATTTCGGGAAAGAAGCGCAAGGAATCAAATAGCAAAACATAACAAGGAGAAGAAGCAGTCCATAGCAAAGGAGAAAACAGAGGGAAAGAAATTCGTGGAGAAGGGGAGAGAATATGAAGGATTTCAAGGGTAAATCCATCGTTTATTTGGTGTAATTCCACCTTAGATTTAGTGAATTAATTTCATATTAGTATGGATGTATTCTGTGGTATTCAGTGTGTGTATTTACTCCGAGTGTAGCTGTGTGTTCTTGGGTGTTGATGTGAGTACTTCCAGTTTGAGTTCGGGTGTGTTCAGTGGTATGGTGTACTAGAGTCTGATCAAGGGGGTTTAAGTGTATTCGGGTGTGATTTCTGTAGGGGTGTGTGTTCTTATTTCGGGTGTGTGTATATTTTGATGATCCGTGGGTTGAGGGGTGTGATTGTGGATTTAAGTTATGTTAGCGGGTGTTAGTTATCCATGCAGGTGATTTTTAGTGGATTATTGACGAATTCATAGGTGTATATGTTAGTTGGAGCAGCCATGAACATCTCGGCTGAAGGAAGAAGACAATTGTGTGTGAATGATGTGAACAGTACTTGTTATTGTTGCTAAAGGTTAAAATTAAATTAGGGAGTTTTTCATGAATTTTTATAAATAGTTCGGATCAAAATTAGACAATATTCAAAACTGTAACCCCCAATATTTTTATGAGACGGACGCACTGGAATATTTTGGGAATTTTCGATATCCGCGAAGGGCGCTAAATTAGGGTATCGGTTAACTAAAATTATTGAATTATTTGGCATAGTAAATTAAGTTATTTTAATCTGAAAATTTTAGGAGAACTTTAATTTATTGATATGATTGAGTATCGTATTTTTAACCAAACCGTCTTTTAAGCTCTCGGTCCAGACACCGTTTCAGGATTTTCGGGTAAAATTTTTTTAAAAAACTTTTTAGCCCATAAATGACTTCAGGATGCTTAAAATAATATTTTAAGATATTTTTGGGATTTTTCTGATGCCGGAAACCCTTAGGGGTATTTTGGTAATTTTACATATAAAAGGTATTTTTTAGTAAATTCACATAGGATAAGGCTATTTTGGCAAGTTTAATCACATGAATACTGTTTTGGTGACTTAGGAGGGGGATGTTTTGGTAATTTTCCACCCAGGGGCATTTTGGTAATTTTACACATCTGGTGAGGGGGTCATTTGGGGAATGTGCGTGAGTTAATAGTGAGTTATAATACAGTAACGCAAACTATTTTCTAATCATTGGATTGTTCCGTTTAGGTTAAAGCAAATGATTGCTCGATTAGTATATAATAGCTGTAAACCAGGTAAGAGTTTCTATCTGAACCTTGAGCCATCAGTTTGCTTCCGCAATTATTCTTTTACTTGTGTATGGCCGTTGTTGAACTCTAAATATGCATTGATTTTGATATGTTATTGCCAAGTAAACCCTGATGTTGAACCTGATTTAATTATTGAACTCCTATCGGTGCTCGCCTTTTATTGCGTATTGATTATGTGAAAGTAAGAGGGGGTCTTTTTGTTTTTCTTTATTTAAGTCCATGGACGACCCCTATCTTTTTTCGTGGAGCGCAAAATTTGCCTTAATCGACAACAATATATACAATCTATTCCACCGGCAAGAGCATGATTGAGGGCTTTATACTTTAGTCTCTAAATCTAAAATTGGAAGCTTACCTTATTATTAAAAGCTCTACCTTCAGCCCCTTCATATTCCGTATCCTCTTGCTTCTTTGCTTGCTTTTCTTGGTCAAGTGTTCCTGTGCTTAGCAAAGAGGTAGTAGCATTTAGGGTGGAAAGATCCATTTCTCGGATAAGCCGATGCAGCTCTTGCTTGTTGTCTTTATGTGGTAGGGCCTGGTCAATAAAAGCTTTCAACTAATGGGAATCATTAAATTCTTTTTCAATTCTATAAAGATGCCCTGACGGGTCTATGTTCCTGGTGTTGTCTTGCTTAGCCCAAGATAGTTTTCGAAAGAAAGTGAGTTCCAAGGCATCCACAATAAACTTATATTGGAAAAGAGGCAAAATCTGGGAAAAACCTTATGACCCCCTTTATGGGGTTCAAATTACATCAGTGGTGTGAGAATCCTTAAAAAAGAGGAATTCCTAAACTAGTGCAATAAGGGTCTAGAAAAACAATACACTGGGCGACTTGTGGGCAAACAAGACTGACTTTGTCATTTACCAATTACTTTACTGGGCAAAGATTCCATTTCAATTCAGAAAAAAAAAACTGACTAGAGTAGATCTTATCTGGTTGGCCTCATGCCTTGGAAGGCCCTCACTGGTTGGTTCTGAAAAGCCTGTAAGGTCCTTAGGATGGGTAAGCTCTTGGAACTCGTTCAATTTCATTACCTAGTAGTTCATTTGGGATTCGAAGATTGAATTGTGTAATTACATAGATACAGTCAACTAGTACCCCGGTAATAAGATGTACAGCCTCTGTTCTAAGCTAAGGAGATTGAAGCCTGTTCTTAAGAAGCTCAATACTCAGTATTATACTTACATTACTAGTATCACTCTCAACCATAAGAGATGAGATGGAAATAAAATAATTCAGAAAGCTTTATTTTCTAATCCTATGGATATTGTTCTTCATCAACAGGAAGGGGATGATGTTCTTCTTTATTGTGCCCTTTATGCAGTTGAAGAGGCTTTCTTTAAAGAGAAATATATAGTTCAGTGGCTAAAGCTTGGTGATTCTAATACTTCTTACTTCAATAATAAGGTTAACCATCACAGAGCTAGGAACAAGATTATGAGCATTTATACTGATTCTGGGCAGAAAGTTGAAGACTACCCTCTGGTCAATGGGGAGATGGTAGGTTATTTTACTGGTGCAAAAGGCATAAGACAAGGTCTCTTAGAACCTTATCTATATTTCTTATCCATGGAAGTGCTTTCAAAAATTATTGACAAAGAGGTGCAACAGTGTGAGAACTTTAAGTATAAATGGCACTGTGAAAAGTAACTCACTCTCACTTATCTGTGTTTTGCAGATAACCTTATGATTCTCACTGCTAGAGATTTGACTGTTATTCAGAATGTTCAATCTATTCTAAAACAATTCAAAGAGATCTCTGGACTTCAAGCCAATTCCTTAAAGAGTGAGGTGGTTTTTTCTGGTGTTTCTGAGGTTCGCTTCTAATATTCTGGATTGCTTGGAATTCAAAAAAGGCCATACGCCTATTATATACATGGGGTTGCCTCTGATCTTTAGGAAAAACTATCTGCTCATGCATATAAGCCTTTTATTTTATTGAAAAAAGAAAAAAAAAATCCATGTTTTGAGAATCAACGTCAAAACACTTGTCCTTTGCTGGTAGAATTCAACTTATTAGTGATGTTCTCTTTAGTATTCAAGCAACTATTGGAAAAATGTCTTCATTCTCCTGAAGAAGGCGATCAAACAAAACAATTTGAAAGTTTGTTTAATGCTTACGTCTTTCTGATGACAAGGCAACTGGTGCTAAGGTGAGCCAGAATTTCGTTTGTACTTCTAAGATATAGGGAGGTCTTGTTATGAACCGAAGGTTGAAGGTTGATCGATGGTGTGACTTGTCTCAGCCCACCTATTTCCATGAAGCGCTCAAACACTTTTGTCATTAAATCAGAATAAGATTTCACATCTTTGTTAAGAAACCACTCCTATCTTTCTTTCTCTCATACAAGGGGGAGGGCAGAGAGAGCGACTGAATTACCCGATGTGAGGTGAGCTACACCTGTCCTAGTTAGAGTTGTAAGCACGACCTCCCTTTCAATTTCATTATATTGGGCTGTTATTCAAGTCCAGGATTACAAGAAAGAGACTGGCAGAAGGGAAGCGCGGACAGAAGGAAGTGCAGCTAACTCGACCAAGGTTCTTAAAGGATCCAGCTGGCCTTCTAAGTGATCTTTTTGCGAATTGAAAAGAGTTAGCTGATCACGTCTATCTTTCTTAGTACAGCCAATGTAAGCCCGAACTTTAAGTCTTAATTTGTCTCCCAAGATCTCCGCTTGCATACATAAGTCTTTCTATTGATTCTAAAGGATCATCTACTTTGATTCTTACTAAAAGGTAGGGTCATAAGATTCCATTAAGATTCCAACAGGTAAGTATGGAGAGTCTAGTAAGGTAAGCATATATAGAAATGAGACATTTTATTTTCATAGAAAGATATTGAAATAAAAATTAGGCGGGAAGGTCATTCTCGTGTTCTAAGGATGAATTGAGCAAGAGTGGGATCATCAGCCTCACTCGAGTTGCCAAAGGAAGTTGGAGTTTGATCCTTTTTGTGAATAAGGCGAGACCATAGAATGAAGTGAAAGCGGGCTAATGCCTCGTGAAAGGAAAGAAAAAGGGACTTTGGGACAGGATCGGATGATCGGCTTAGCCAAGAGGTCAAGGATGGGGGAGAGGAAAAAAGTTAGGAAGAGGTTGTTTGAGTCTCCTTTATTGATAGGATGGTTTGGGAGTTGAAGTTGATTGACTTGCTCGACAATGGATCTAGCAGATAGTCTAGTCCGTCTTTTACGAGGTGTCTTCTAATTGATTCTACCTAGTGAAAGTCATGTGTTCTAAGATCGTACTTTCTCTTCTTGATGTCTTCTTGTAAGGTCTTTCTGTCTTTTTCTCGCTTTACTTTCAGCTCCTTCTTCTGGCTCTGCTCTTCCAATCTTCCATTGAGACAGCTTCTGACACGGATCTTCCGCCCACGCTTCGGGCTGAAGATTTATGTCAGACAAGCTCCATGTATGTCCTCTGAGGCTATAGGAAGCTATTCCACCAGCAAAATTAAAGGTGTTCTCTGTACGAGTTCTCATCAAGAACCATGTAGCTGAGGAAGATTGGGTTGCAACCGCTTTGAAGAATTAGAACTAGCGGATGAGAAAAGGCTAAAAGCTCTTTATCAGAGTCAAGGTTACCAAACACGGATAGTCCGATCATTTAATAAACGCATAAGAGTGCGTGGGTTGAGAGAAGGAGATTTGGTATTGAAAGAAAATTCAAGTCTGGAAACCTTAGGGTAAATTCAAATTTAATTGGTAGGGACCATATATAATCAAGCAAATCATGGCCTGGAGAGTAGCCCGTTTAGTGGATTTAGATGGAATTGAGTTGTCATAACCTGTCAATTTGGGCTGGTTGAAGAATGATTATGCTTAAAATAAAAAGTTGTCGATGAACTATGAATGACCTGATATTCCTTAGAAGCACTACACACCAGTCACATTTTGGTTTGATGTAACACGTTAGAAAGAGGTACCTAGGCAGCCAGCTGTAAGGATATCTCGGGCACAACGAAATTTTTTTAAGTCTCTTTATTCCACTAAAATGGCTTTGATTACATTCTCGGTATAAAAAGAGGAAGCCTGTTAAGTTGAAAACTCTGAAAGGGGCGGTCTAGGCAAAAATTATGGCGTAAAGAAAATAAAAGATAAAATTACTTCAAAGTCCTATCTGTAATCAAGGATGAACTCTGTCTTCAACTATGTCATCAAAGACCTTTTATTTTCCTTGATGGGATAAGATCGTCGTACTCAAAGTAAATAGTCGATCCAACTTCCTTTTATCGGTCCCTGCAAAATTCAAACGTTTATATATTGCGACCCTGCTTTTCAAATCCTTTTTTTCCTCGCCAAGTCCTCTTCAGTCATCTTGGTCTTCGCATTATTTAGGAGCTGGGCCAGCCTCTTTCAGGTTTCCACTCCTCTACCTCCTCGTCAGTCCAACATACCCTTGAGATAAGCGTTCGTTCCATATTTTAGCTCGATTTTAGATTTGGATTGGTTGTTCTCTTCTAGTGTGGCTGGTTTCAATAGTAAATAGAATCTCGAACGATCTCTCCGATGCCTTTTCTTGTTCGAAGTCAAATTTCTTATTCGATTGCCCTCAATGTCAAATATCTCCTCGAACACCCTGTAGTCTATCCAAGATATACAGATCCAAATGACTTGGGTCTCCTCCTCAGTATAGGGGTAGTTAAAACGCCGAATGACGTTCCTAAATATCTTTGAAGAACCGTGCATTTTTGGCCCTAAACCTTTATGTAGGCACATGTTATCCCTTTCCTTTTTAAGAATTTTAGTTTCCTTGCTGATGAAGTCCTAGCGCAACTTACTTCGCAATCTGCTCTAAACTTGCAAGAACTGTCTTAAGATCGAGGCCATAACCAGTCGATATAGGCATCGAAAGATAAAGGTGCATCAGGGCTATGCCATTACAGTCAATACCATCATCAATAGAGCGATGTTTGTGGGGATGAGTCCCCCACCTCGAGAAATAGTCTGGATAATGGCATGGGTAAGCTTTAGCTCAGCAAAGAGGTTGCTATAAGATGTTGGATAATCTGCTCGTAGCCAAAATGGCAAAGAATCTGGAAACAGAAGTAGAAAGATGAAGAATGTAGGTCAATAAGACATACATAGTAATAGCTTCGAGGTCTGTAAAATAGATCAGTGGGTCCTCTACCAAATGTAATATATCGAATGTCTTTGGACTCCTAGGCTCAAACAAATCGAGTCCAAGCATCAATTCTTTAGTGACCCTCAACCAACGAAGGATGAGATCTAAAAGAGGGCGTAAATACTACATCCACTTGGCTTAGCTCCAATATTCATGTGATCCAAGAGCATTACTAGTCTATGCGACAACCACATGAGTCGAGGTTTTCTTCTCAAGAGATACTTGGGATAGGATGTCTTCCAGTCTCACATCTACCATTTTTCTGCCCGTGATGGAGAGATACTTGGTGGTAAGACATAAGGCCAAGGTTGTAATTGTACCGTTGGCATACCTCTTATCACACTCATCTAGTTTGTCAAAAAAAAAACTCCATAACTGAGGAAAGAAGAGTGTGGTTACCTCGATGAAAGACTTTGCATGCTCCACAACGGTCTTAAGAAGACGCATGAGTGGTACGTCATATCCTTCTTAAATGATGGGAACAGTAATGGGTAGTTTGGTAGGAAGATCCATCATGGCTGAGAATTCCTCTTACGTCCGTCAGAGTGCATCGAGGCTGAATCAGAAGACGTGATCTATTGAAACCCAGGACAAAGCCGCTCTCAAGATTTTCTTCATGGACACGCATAAAGCACAAGCTCATGGAGCATTAAGTCGGAAGCGGACATCAAGATGAGTTTGACTTTGTTAAAAGAACCGGCGAAGGAGCAAAATCGTGCTTCAAAAGCTTTTTGATCTTCTCTTGTCACGACCCAAACCCACGGGTAAGCCCATGTGCTAGGTTCGTGACCAGTCGTAGACCCATGAAACATGTCTCGCCCCCAAACCGGGAGGCCGTGACTTCAAAGGAAACCTCATGATATACTATTACCATAGAGATGATGATGGTATAAACAGAGCACTAAAAGCCTCCAAACATAAAGTATTACCATATCTAACAAAAGTCTATTACAACGCGTTCCAAAAATATGCCATTACAAAAGATTTCTAATCGCAGCGGACAAATAGATATACAAAATAATTCTATCAAATTACCCCAACCGGGTAAGGATCCGAAAAGAAAGAAACTACAAAGCTTATCGAACCAAAAAGCAAAATCTCATAGCTCAAACGCTGCCATAAGAATCAAAAGTCACTTCCTTGACCTGTGGCAAAGGCAAGGTAAGAAGACAAAGGGGTGAGCTCAAATAGCCTAGTAGGGTAGACAAATGGTAAGATGTCAAGCAATAATGGTTTATTCTAACAACAATATGGGATATGAAACAGACCAATCATGTCTCACTATCAAATATCGAAGTATCAAAGATTAGCAATTAACCCAAAACACATTTCAATAATATGTAGGGTATGCTACAAACATGGGATGACTATGGTGGTCATAAGACCCAAATGTCGAACCAAACATACAAACATCAAACGCGTGCTCCGGAACATACTAGCAGGCTTCGGCTCTCTAGTATAACAAATATGTGTCCAAAAGACCCTCTCAATTTGAGAGTTGTTCAACATAGTCAATGTCAATCTTAAATTGACGGTCACAAATGTACAAATTCAAAGTTGTGCATCAATAAGGCACAAATGAGAAGGGGTAAACAATGTTCTCAAGAAGGCAAAAGTGGAGCAATCAATTACAAACGAGCATAGATGAATCAAAAGTGACGAAAGTATAAGCCTTCGGATTTTCGAAGATACCTTTCCACAGAAAAAATCGTATAAACCCTTACTTCAAACAAGCTTTTGAACCAAAGAAAACCTTAAAGCACCAATGAGCTTCCCAAGCCTCCTATTCTCTCTTTCTTCGCCGCAAGGAGCAAGAAATCGAGAACAAAAGGGCTAGAAAGAAAATAAAGAAACTATTTATATGAAGGTAAAATTACACTATTCATTCGAAGCAACATAAGTTTTAGTCGACTAAAAGTTTTAAATTCAACTAAAAGGTTTTAATTCGACTAAAACCCTTAAATTCGACTAAAAAGTGTCTTTCAGTCGACTAAAACTACATTTTAGTCAACTAAAAGTACTGTTCATCGACTAAAAGTACTATTCATTCGACTGAAAGTCCTATTCATCAAATTTTTTTTATCTATTTATTTATTTATTTTTTAACTTAACTTAACACAAGAAAGGAAAATTTTGGGGTATTACATCCTCCCCCCCTTAAAAAATTATGTCCGCGGAATTAAAACATACCTTAAACATCAAAGAGCTGAGGGTGCTTTTCGCGCATAGCATCCTCGAGTTCCCACGTGGGTTCTTCCACCGAATGGTTACGCGAAAGCACTTTAACCAACTTAATGGTTTTTGTGCGCAAAATTTGATTGTTGCGGTCCAAGATTTTCCCTGGGCGTTCCTCGTACGATAGGTCCTCCCGAATCTCCACAGGTTCGAAATGTATGACATGTGAAGGATCTGGCACGTATTTTCTCAAGGTTGATACATGAAACACATCATGTATTTGCGACAAGCTGGGAGGTAAGGCAACTTGGTAAGCGACCGGTCCAACCTTCCGCAAGATCTCAAATGGTTCGATAAATCTAGGTCTAAGCTTGCCCTTCTTCCCAAAACACATTACTCCCTTCCAAGGCGATACTTTGAGAAATACATGATCTCCCACTTCAAAATTTAGCTCACGTCTTCTATTATCCGCATAACTCTTTGGACGTCTTTGAGCCACTAGCAAATTATCCTTGATCAAGCGAACTTTCTCCGAGGTAGCTTGTACTATCTCGGGCCCTAAGGCACCCAAAAGTTTTTCCTCTCCAACTTCGAGCCAATAAATTGGCGTTCTACATCTCCGCCCATACAAGGCCTCAAATGGTGCCATACCAATACTAGCCTGAAAGCTATTGTTGTAAGCAAACTCCAGAAGCGGACATTGATTAGCCCAACTATTCTTGAAGTTTAACGAGCAAGCCCTAAGCATGTCTTCTAAAATCTGAATCGTTCGCTCTGACTGTCCATCACTTTGAGGATGATACGTCGTACTAAGGTCAAGTTGAGTACCCAAGGCTTTTTGCAAAATGCGCCAAAATTTCGACGTAAAACGTGCATCTATATCCGAAACGATTGAAACGGGTACACCGTAGAGTCGAACAATCTCTTGAATGTAAAGTTTGGCTAACCTCTCCAAGCTATAGGTAACCTTTACCGAAATGAAATGTGTTGACTTGGTCAAACGATCAATTATTACCCAAACTGAATCGTGTCCTTCCCTTGTCCTAGGCAACCCTGACACAAAGTCCATGGCAATACGTTCATACTTCCACTGAAGGATAGTAAGAGGTTGCAAAGGTCCTGTAGGTCGTTGATGTTCCGCTTTAACTTGCTAACAAGTAAGGCATCGAGGGACAAAATCCGCTATCTCCCTTTTCATATCGTTCCACCAAAACACGTCTCGCAAATCTCGATACATCTTAGTGCTACCTGGATGAACTGTGAAGCTGGAATTATGCGTGTCTCGCAAAATTTCCTCCTTTAATCCCACATCAGAAGGAACACATAATCTGTCTCCAAAACGTAATGCCCCATCGGCGTCAATTCTGAACTCTGGCTGTTTACCTTCTCCAACTTGTTCTCTAATCTTAACAAATTTTGAATCCAAAATTTGAGCTTGCCTAATTCTTTCGATCAAGGTAGGTCGCGCCATTAAATTCCCCAAATAGTTTCCCATCCCGGAAACCAAAACATCCACACCCAAACTTTCAAGATCCGCAAGAATTTCCTTACGTGAAGTTAAAATGGCTGCACACGTACCTGTGTTCTTTCGGCTAAGAGCATCGGCGACCACATTAGCCTTCCCCGGATGATACAAGATCTTGCAATCATAGTCCTTAAGCAATTCCAACCATCGACGTTGTCGCATATTCAATTCTTTCTGCGTGAATAAAAACTTAAGACTCTTGTGATCTGTGTATATCTCACACGTCTCACCATAGAGATAGTGCCTCCAAAATTTCAAAGCGAAAACCACTGCAGCTAATTCCAAGTCATGTGTTGGGTAGCTCACTTCATATGTTTTGAGTTGTCGCGAGCCATAAGCAATAATTCGCCCATGTTGCATCAATACACATCCCAAACCCTTCCGTGAAGCATCGCTATAAACCACAAATCCTCCAGTCCCCGAAGGTAGAGAAAGGACCGGAGCCGAAACCAATCTTTTCTTTAATTCTAGAAAACTCTGATCACACTCTTCCGACCACTCGAACCTAACCTTCTTTCGAGTCAATCGAGTCAATGGAATAGCGAGTTTTGAAAACCCCTAAATAAACCTGCGATAATAGCCAGCCAAACCAAGGAAACTACGAACTTCACTGACCGTTCTCGGTCTATCCCAATTCCACACTGCCTCTACCTTGGATGGATCCACCGAGATCCCATCTTTAGATACCACATGCCCTAAAAACACAACTTTTTCAAGCCAAAACTCACATTTATCAAACTTGGCATAAAGCTTCTTTTCCCTCAAAATCTGTAGCACCAGACGTAAATGATCTTCATGTTCTTCCTTGCTTCTAGAGTAGATCAATATGTCATCGATAAAGACTATGACGAATTGGTCCAAATATCGCTTGAATACCTGATTCATTAAGTCCATAAACGCTGCAGGTGCGTTAGTTAACCCAAACGGCATTACAACAAACTCATAGTGTCCGTACCTCGTACGAAAAGCAGTCTTGGATATATCATCCTTTCGAATCTTCAATTGATGGTAACCCGATCTCAAATCAATCTTGGAAAAGTATTTTGCACCTTGAAGTTGATCAAACAAATTGTCAATCCGTGGCAAAGGATACTTTTTGCGAACTGTAATACGGTTCAAATCCCTATAGTCAATACACAATCTCAACGTTCCGTCCTTCTTCTTTACAAATAAAACAGGAGCACCCCAAGGAGAGACGCTTCGGCGAATGAAGCCTTTCTCGAGCAATTCTTGAAGTTGCACCTTAAGTTCTTTGAGCTCGGCCGGGGCCATACGATAAGGAACCTTAGAAATTGGAGCAGCTCCTGGTATAAGATCTTTAACAAACTCGATTTCACGATCTGGAGGAAGACCAGGGAGTTCTTCCGGAAACACATCCAAAAATTCGTCAACGACAGGAATAGCGGATAAATTTTGAACAGCTATTCGAGTATCCATAATGTGAGCTAAATATCCTTGACATCCCTTTTGAAAGAAAAGCCTAGCCTGCAAGGCAAATACAAGGCAAGAAGAAGTAATGGGCGTAGAACCCTTAAACTTGAACTTGGATTGATCGAGAATCCGGAAATGCACTTCTTTGGCATAACAATCCAACGAGGCATGGTAGGAAGACAACCAGTCCATACCGAGAATAACGTCAAAATCCTGAATGTCCATAGCTATAAGGTCAGCGGGTAACACTCTACCCTCAATGCGTACCAAGCAAGGCTTGTACACGGTAGATACTAGTACAGATTTCCCCACCGGGGTATCAATCATCAAATCAAACTCTAAAAGTCGTGGGTCAGAACCCAACTTACACGCAAGAGAAGGGGTTATAAACGAATGCGTGGATCCAGGGTCAAACAATGCATGAAAAGAATGAGAACCAATATGAACTGTACCTGCCACTACGTCATTAGAAGTTGTGGCATCCTTGGCAGTCAAAGCATAAGCACGGCCTTGTACTCTCGGCCTATTGTCCCCCATTGGCGGTTTAGCTCCAACCGAAGCTTGAGCATTGAAGGTCTTCTCTTTCTTTGGATGCGGGCATTCCATAGCATAATGCCCCACCTTCCCACAGTTGAAACATGTATTTGTCAAACGATGGCAAGGCTTGTCCCCATGATTTTTGCCACAAGTAGCGCAAACTTTCGTACCCCCTTAAGTCGATTTCATACCTTCCTGTAAAGTGGCTTTCCTCTTGTTCTGACCACCGCTCTTGCTCTTGTCCGAAGTTTCTGCACGGCTTCTTTTGTGCCTCAATTCCTCTTGCTCCTTAAAAAATTCCCCGTAGTCCATCTCTAGAATTTCAGCCCGTTCAACCACCTTGGCATAAGTCAGAAGCTTTAGAGCCAACAATCTGTTCTTGATGCCGCGCTTCAATCCCTTCTCAAATCTTCTTGCCTTACGATTTTCGGTGTCAACCAAATGCGGGGCATGCCTTGACAATGAGGTGAACTTCGCCTCATATTCTGCTACCGTCATATCATTTTGTACTAACTTCAAGAATTATTCCTCCTTCTGATCTCTTACATTTTGAGAAAAGTACTTCTTGAAGAAAACGTTCTTGAACTGTTCCCAAGTCATGGGATGATCAGCATTGATCCTTTGTGTGCGCTTGACCATCTTCCACCAATGGTCAGCTTCATCTTCCAACATGAATACTGCATATGCCACCTTTTGCTCATCACTGGTTTCCCAAAGGTCGAACACCTTCTCACTTTAGTTCACCCACGCTTCAGCCTTCTCCGGATCGGGTTCCCCTCTAAAGGCGGGCACTAACTTTTTGAATTTCTCCACATCTCCAGTCTTAACACCATCCTTCGGCCCATTGTTCTGATGTTGATGTAGCAGTACCCCGTTACCTCCTGCAATTAGGTTCGCCAAATTCTGAAATCCGAGTACAATGGCTTCAGCAACTCCGTCATTCGTTGGTGGACCGTGAGGTTCGTTGGCGTTACGATTAGAACGCCTAGGAGGCATGGTACTCCTAGCACATCAAACGAAATTGTATAAGCCTATATAATGAACAAAAGATAAACGCGAAATCAAAATAATCTCGCAACATCTTAGACCTAGGCTCACCCGAGTCTACAGAATCACAAACCTAAGCTCTGATACCAACCCTATCACGCCCCCAAACCGGGAGGCCGCGACTTCAAAGCAAACCTCATGATATACTATTACCCTATAGATGATGATGGTATAAACAGAGCACTAAAAGCCTCCAAACATAAAGTATTACCATATCTAACAAAAGTCTATTACAACGCGTTCCAAAAATATGCCCTTACAAAAGATTTCTAATCACAGCGGACAAATAGATATGCAAAATAAATCTATCAAATTACCCCAACCGGGTAAAGATCCCAAAAGAAATAAACTACAAAGTTTATCGAACCAAAAACCAAAATCTCATAGCTCCAACGCTGCCATAAGAATCAAGAGTCATTTCCTTCACCTGTGGCAAAGGCAAGGTAAGAAGACAAAGGGGTGAGCTCAAATAGCCCAATAGGGTAGACAAATGGTAAGATGTCAAGCAATAATGGTATATTCTAATAACAATATGGGATATGAAACGGACCAATCATGTCTCACTATCAAATATCGAAGTATCAAAGATTAACAATTAACCCAAAACACATTTCAATAATATGTAGGGTATGCTACAAACATGGGATGACTATGGTGGTCATAAGACCCAAATGTCGAACCAAACATACAAACATCAAACGCGTGCTCCGGAGCATACTAGGAGGCTTCGGCTCTCTAGTATAACAAATATGTGTCCAAAGGACCCTCTCAATTTGAGAGTTGTTCAACATAGTCAATGTCAATCTTAAATTGACGGTCACCAATGTACAAATTCAAAGTTGTGCATCAATAAGGCACAAATGAGAAGGGGTAAACAGTGTTCTCAAGAAGGCAAAAGTGGAGCAATCAATTACAAACGAGCATAGATGAATCAAAAGTGACGAAAGTATAAGCCTTCGGATTTTCGAAGATACCTTTCCACAGCAAAAATCGTATAAACCCTTACCTCAAACAAGCTTTTGAACCAAAGAAAACCTTAAAGCACCAATGAGCTTCCCAAGCCTCCTATTCTCTCTTTCTTCGCCGCAAGGAGCAAGAAATCGAGAACAAAAGGGCTAGAAAGAAAATAAAGAAACTATTTATATGAAGGTAAAATTACACTATTCATTCGAAGCAACATAAGTTTTAGTCGACTAAAAGTTTTAAATTCGACTAAAAGGTTTTAATTCGACTAAAACCCTTAAATTCGACTAAAAAGTGTCTTTCAGTCGACTAAAAGTACTGCTCCTGAAATTTTTTTTTTTTTTTTATATAACTTAACTTAACACAAGAAAGGAAAATTTTGGGGTATTACAAAACCTCTAACATGGCTCTGCCAATCCAACTACCACCTGTATTCACGATTCAACCAAACTCACTAGATTCTAAAACAATTAATTGGGTACTGAGAACCGCACTTAGAAATTCCTCAGTTGTCAAAAATAAAAAACCTTCAATTGCATGTCACTGACAATTATAAAGAAATTCGAGGAGACCTAAGCTCCATACATAAGTTCATCCATAATAACAACCACAAGACTAAAGTTCTCAAGTCCAACAGGCATTCTATTACTCTAACGATTCTCTTCGGGCACCTCTCCCTCGTGTTCCTCATAGGGATTTGCCTCCTCTAGATCATCACCTGAAAAATAAAGGAATGAGCTAGAACCGAGCAAACATGCACACCAAGTCCCTAAAATAGATTTAAGGATTATAAAACATGCCATGGATTTTCTTTTCAAGATCAGGAAATCAATATCACCATAACAAAAATTTGCTTCATTATATATACATATAGGTACTTGCACAAAAGATTCTCAAAACCGGAGTATGGCATCAAGAAAGCTCATCAAACATCTATCATAGTTAATCATAACTTAGGTATGATGTGGTCAGTGTACAATACCCCTGACTAGGGCCCGAAATCACTCATACACCAAAATAAATAATTTTGTGGATGCAGGGGCGCACCACGAGCAACAGTACTACTGTGAATCAACATACAAGCCCCGTTGATTAGGGCCCCAAATCCCAACTTTCTCCGTTGGATATAAGGCACAATAACCAAGCTTGTGTAAAATTATCAAAATACCCCCGATACCTAACATGCCATTTCACACCCAAAATGACTCGAAACATCTTTTTAAACGATTTGGTGGATTTTTTGGACAAAAAGGGTCTCTCAGAAGATTTGTTTTTGCTAAAAATCCTAATTCGCTCCTTAAATTGAGCGTTATGGACCATAATTTAAAAGCATAGCAATCAGCACCAGAATTCCGTGAAATTTCTATGAGTCAAGAGTCTCAAGTAGTTAAGGTAACTATAAAATCTTTAGCTAAAAATAAGTTCGTTTGCTATTTCAAATAATTCAAAATCCTGTTTTAAAAATAAAAAAATTTCATGCTCTTTGCGTGCCCAGAAAAACCCTAGAAAATTTAATGATGTAGGTTTCATAAAAATAATGGGGGTTTTAGTTTTGTACTTTACCCAAATCAGCCAATAAAATAGCTCTTAAAAATCCCGCAGGGCCTGCAAGTTAAAACCCCACTATTCACATTCTTATTCCCTAAGAAACAATAACCTTAACCCTAATTTGCCTCTTTCTTTTTTCCTCCACATCACACAACCACGACAAACCCTAGTACACATCCACCAACCATCTACACATATTAAAACCCTAATACCCCCACATCACACCACTACAACAAACCCTAGTATACGCCCACCAACCATCTACACAATTAAAACCCTAATACCTCCACATCACACCACAACCACCATGGCTGCCCATGGCAGTCCTTCCCCCTATGTTTCCCCCATTTTATAGTCACCTAAGCCCTACAAACACAGACACACACAACACCACCAACACGACTGCCCACCACAGCAGCCTCTTATCTCCCCCATTCTCCCTCACTCGCACACACCACACCAATCATTGCCATGACTGTCCACCCGTATGGAAGCCCCTCATTTCCCTCATTCGTACACACAACATCCACACACATAGCATGTGACACCATGGCTATCCACCACGGTAGCCACCCATAACCGCTACGGCATACACTATTTTAAAACTTGCACAAGGGCTGTCCATTGTAGCCGCTTCCCTTTCCCCTCTCCCTCTTCAGGCACAAACACATCAAGGCACACACACACTACACCATGGCTGCCAATGGCAGCCCCTTCCTTCTTCCCCTCTCCTTCTTCGTGCACAGCACCTCAACACATACATTACACCACGCAGCCCGTTCCTTTTCTGTTCCCCCTCTTCATCACTTCGGCAGCCCTTTCACTCGTTAACCCCCACAAAAAATACACACAAACGATAACAAATTCACACACGATACATAGTGATGGCAGCCCCTGAGTATATAAAAAAATATGAGTGCATTAGAGAGAAAAAGATTAAGGATTCTACCAAAATTTTCTTGCCTTAGCTTCTTCCTCTTTCTCCCCCTTTCTCTCTCTGGTTTCACGAAAATCAAGAAGGAAGATAATATTTTGACAGCGGGAGACTAACTAGGGTATTTATGCCAACCTAAAAGGATTTTCATTGAAACCCTTGGATTTAATTATTTATTTTCTTTCCCAAGCTTGCCCATGTTTTATAATATAATGAAACTACCCCAATTAATTAGGTTAAGGTAAAAATTAATTTTTATCGACAACTAAAACTTTTAGGTTTACACACTCTCCACCTTTAAAAATATTAGCCCTCCAAATTTATGTACGTTAAGGTTGAAACAGATGAGGATATTCCCTTCTGACTTCATCTTCGCGCTCCCATGTGGCCTCCTCAACCGCATGGTACTTCCACATAACTTTCACCAAGGGAATCTTCTTAGTTTGGAGTGTTTGCTCCATATGGTCCAGAATCCGAACCAGGTGTTCGATATAAGTGAAGTCTTCTCTAATCTGCAAGGGCTCCAGTTGCAAAAAATGTACTGGGTCTGAATTATACTTTCTCAACATAGACACGTGAAATGCATTATGGACACTACATAGCTCAGGCGGTAAGGCAACTCGATAGGCAAGACAACCAACTCTGTCCAGTATTTCAAAGGGTCCCACATACCTTGGGTTCAACTTCCCTTTCTTCCCAAATCGTAGTACTCCTTTCACCGATGACACCCTTAAAAATACTTGGTCTCCCACTCAAAGTTCCAAGTCCCATCTTTGTATGTCAGTATAACTCTTTTGTCTGCATTGAGCACCCTGTAATCTCTCTTTAATCACTATGACCTTCTCCAACGTCAGTTATACCAACTCTGATCCCAATAGTTTCCTTTCTCTTACCTTATCCCAGTATAGTGGTAATCTACACTTTCTACCATGCAAGGCTTCAAAAAAGGCCATCCCAATGCTACTTTGATATCTGTTGTTGTAAGAAAACTCTATCAACAATAGATGATCCATCCCAGCTGCCCGTAAAATCCAGCACACAAGCCTGCAACAAGTCTTCCAATGTCTAGATGGTCCTCTCCAACTGACCGTCTGTTTGAGGATGGAATGTTGTGCTAAACTGTAGTCGAGTACCAAACACATGTTGCAAACTTTTCCAGAATTTGGATACAAAACGAGGCTCTCTATCCAAAATAATTGATATTTGTATGCCATGAAGGCGTATTATCTCCTCTATGTAGGTGGTAGCCAACTTGTCCATCAAATAGGTCATTCGTACAGCCATGAAGTGTGCACACTTTGTCAGTAGGTCCACAATCACCCAAATGGAATCATGCCCAGAACAAGTCTTAGGTAGTCCTAGAACGAAGTCCATGGTTATGTGCTCCAACTTCCATTCTGGTATCAATAAGGGTTGTAGGGACCTTGCGGATCTCTGATGCTCTGCCTTCACTTGTTGACCTACTAGGAATCTGGACACAAACCTGTAATTTTCCTCTTCATGTTACCCCACCAAAAAGTCTCCCTAAGATCCTTATACATCTTTGTGCTCCCGGGATGGATTGACTAACTTGATCTGTGAGCTTTCTCTGAAATCTTCCCTTTTAGGTTAAGGTCACTTGGGACATAGATTCCATTACCAAACCGAAATACCCCATCTTGCAATGTGTACTCAGGTCTCCCTCCATTCTTTACCTCCTCCATTATCTTAAGTAGGTGGTTATCGATTTCCTGGACTGCTTAATCATATCAATCAAGGTGGGTTGCACCACAAGGTTGCTAAGTGACTGTATTTGTTCGAGCCTTGAATTTTGGCATTTTAGTTTAGTGTCCTCATGTCCTCTAATAAATGCCTCTATCTTTCAATTAGGGTGGACAAAGACGAAGACGACTTCCTGCTTATTGCATCGGCAACCACGTTCGCCTAACCTGGGTGGCACTGGATATTCAGGTCATAGTCCTTTAGTAATTCTAACCACTGCCTTTGTCTCAAATTTAACTCCTTCTGGGTGAAAATATATTTTAGGCTCTTATGGTCGGTGAATATCTCACAGGGTCCTCCATTGAGGTAGTGTCTCCAAATCTTTAAGGCAAAAATCACTGCCGCAAGCTCCAGATCATGGGTTCGGTAATTCTTCTCATATTGTTTTTGTCACGACCCGAACCCACGGGCAGGCCCGCGAGCTAGGCACGTGACCGGCCGCAGACCCAAAAGACTCCAACCGAGGGCTCTGCCAGGCCTCACTCGTTATAAGACCAATATAAACTGCAGCGGAAATTAAAACTTCTACGAAATCTTAAAGACATTGTCATAATTACATTTTAATACAAAACTTAAGCTAAAACTCTTCATAACTCCAATTTGTCAACAACTAAAACTAAATTAACAACCTAAATATTCAGCAACTCATTCCATACAGTGTCCGAAGTTCCGCACCAAATTGTCTCTCCCTATGCTCATCACCATCACCTTACTTTCAACCTGAAATGATAAGTAAGGGATGAGCTTCCACGTGCTCAGTAAGTAATCAATGATTCAACTAGGTGGACCAAAGCATGCAGAAAATAACTCACTTTATAGTATTGCCACATTAATACATATAAAATCATAAGGTTGGTAATCATCAGGTAAAACAACATAGGGTACATTAAACCAAAAACTGAAGTATAAAATCATTAGCACAAACTCAAGAAAACCAGTTCAATCTCAACATCAGTTCAGACGATATGCTGCGGTCAGCGTACGTTCCCCCCTGACTAGGGCCCACAATCCCTACTCCACCTGGGATTAACATTATTTGGTCAGGGTATGCGCCCCCCTGACTAGGGCACACAATCCCTCCTTCATCCGGGATACATATGTGGACGCAAGGGCGCACCACGAGCAACAGTACTGTGCGTCAACGTATCGTCCCGTTGACCGGGACCCAACAATCCAACTTTCCCCCGTGGATATGGGGCACAGCAATCGAATAACCAAAAGACCTTTTGGTTCCTCGTAAACACAATCACTCATAAATTGATGTCAAACCATTCTCTCGTCCATTTTGATAGTTTTCAAGCTCTTCAATATTCACAAAATTTCAAGTACCAAAACATCTCACTTGCATTGATTATTTCAAATCCAAGTTCCATTTTAGTTTCTAGGCAAAACATCATTTACATGCTGGTCCGATTTTTCTTTGACGAGAATAAAACACTAAAACCTTTTTGAAAATTTAAGCCAGAGCAGTTAAACGTACTTAAAACGGTCAATGCTAATAAACAACATATTTTTAACAGTAGATAAACATATACGTTGCATATAAAAATACTAGTTGAATCAAGGGTCACTTACATGACGCCGCACATTTCCACATCAAAATCTCTGAAGCAACAATCAGGCTGCTACGTCTGGCGAAAAGAACCGTCAAGGCAATTATTTTATCTCTAAGTTCCCAGCACGCTATAACTTAAGGCATCATCGACCACGACACAACATCTCCGTTGAACATGTCTTCAGGCAATTCTAATGCCACATTTATCTGCCTAACTTCCACACCCCCGTATAACGTCCGCACATACATACAAAGTCAACTCCATGCTAGACTAATGCACACATCCAACATGCAGTATCACGTCGACACGATATCCCCATACACATTCTGTTATACACTATCGGCCCACAACAACCACCTACAAAAATGTCAACATACATGCACCGTACACCTATCGCTGCACACATACAAACAAACCAGATACCACCAATCACATAGTCATACCCACTCCACCAACAACTACTCCATCCCAATACAAACGCCATACCCATCTATAATTGAACCGACAAATTGTTTCATCAATTAACAAATTTCTAAATTCTATCAGCCGCCGGCATATACACCCCACAGTTACTCTAGCCCAGCCACCGCAACCAATGCCACGATACCATTCCGGATACGATAAGAAGTGTCATGACCATCACCATTTGTCAACAACACAACCACAAACAACCTATTATACACGGTCATCCGACAACAATAATATCCACACACGTGACAAACACATACGCTGTACACCCACAGCTGTGCGCAAAAACCATCATCCACCGCCAACACTACCGCCAACAGATCACCACTACACCCATACACCAACAACACAAGCAACCACAGAATCCATTTTATAATTAATACAAAGCTGTCAGTAAGAAACTTTAGTCCCAAATTCCGTCGAATATGCATGTTACCAGAGCTCCTTCGACGAAGGTTAAAACTTACAGAAGAGCTCCGGCCATCTTCAACGATCAGCGTTCTGCCGCCGAAATTTCTGCCCGTACAAAAATATACCCACTTCTGAAAATGGTAGGGTGGTTCGGTTGAGGAGGGATAACCATCGGTGGTCGCAGTCTCCGGCAATGAACGCTGAAGATTAGAGATGGGAGGAGACGGCGGCAGTGGAGTTGACAGAAAGAACAGGGCAACGACAAGGAGGGGCGATGACAGGAGGTGTCGGTTGTGGCATGGCAGTCGCGAAGGCATTGGAAGATGGCATTTCGGTGAAGGAGCGAGGGCCGAAGTTGCTCGTCGGCGGTCGAGGGCATCGCCGGCAGCAGCAACTACACGGCAGGGAGGAATGGTAGCGGCGCCTTGGCAATGGCGCGGTGATTGCGTGATGGTGCTCCAAGGAAGCTTGGCCGGAGTATCGAGGGAGATGGGTGGTTGACTGCGAGATGGCGTCGGTGATGACGATCCACGACAGCTTATGGTGGTGGTCGTTTGGTGATGGCGTCCGGCGAAGGCGAGTGGCCGGAATCAGCCTCCGTTGATCGAGCGCGTGGCCGGAGATGGGCCTTCCAGATCTGCCCAGAGGCGCCGCCCGTTCCTAGGGCCGGCTGCCGCTCTCCTCTTCTCTACCCATCTCCTTTCTCTGATCTTATTCCCCCCCCTTTTTTTTTTTTTCCTTTCTTTCACTATTTTATTTTGTTTAGCTTATTGACAAAAATGCTTTCTTTTAAATCTTTTCCAAAAATCTCCTACTTTTTGCTTATCCCCAAACCACTTTCTATCTTTACCAAATCCCACATTTTTCTCCATAGCTCTATGACTCTCTCTCTCTCTCTTTAACATAATCAATTAAGATCTATACCTTTACATAATAACTCTAATTAATTATAACCTCTCTAGAGTTACGGGCTCAAGATTCAATTAATACCGCTCTCAAAATCTTAACTGAAGGTCTAAATTCGTCTTACTTACAACAATCGTCGCCAAATAATAATAACCTCGTAAACATAGGTTCGGGGCATCACATTATCCTCCCCTTCAAGAAATTTCGTCCTCGAAATTTGGTGTTCCTTACATAATCATGTTTGATCTTAGATAACAACCAACATAACACCTCAAGTGCTTAAACGACTAAATCTATCTAAGGGTTCACAATCAAACTCGGATATAACTTCAAGTGACTTGATAAGTACATGTACCCAAAGACCTTAAAGCACAAGATGTGTGATAGACATTTAACACACTTTAATTCACTGATAACCCGTACCTTGAAACTTCGTGTTACTAGATTGCTGCACTTAATCCTGTCTGATCCCATTTCCCATCATAAAACTTATCTTGAAACTCACTTTAATTCATCAACCAAAAATATGTCTAAGATTAATAATCTTAAATTAGAACTTTTGCCAGTTATAAATGATATATCCCAATTTCTCCATTTACATAACTAAATATCTAAACCGTGAAGTCCCAATAAGTGATCAAATTTCTAGCGCATCAAGTATATTCACTAAATCCATCATAAGGCTATAATTTGAGACCCGAATATTACATCTTCCCGCCGTTAAAAGATATCCGACCTCGAATTTCATTATACTCACAACATCCAGACACTACGCTTTTTCTATAACTCAGATATGTACTAACCACACAATATCGGAGCAATGCCTAACCTCTGCACCAAAATCTATCACCAACGAATATTAAACGTCACAATTCCTATTTGAGTCGTAATGCCAAGCTCTAACTCACCAGACCATCACTTACACTCTAATACTTACTGAACTTCAAGAGTTTTCGTAACCTTCCAAAAGTCCCAAAGTTTCCACATTTTGAACCAGCCTTGACAAATAGAAAATATTTCTCTGAACCAAATCTAATCTAGCTTCACCCAAACGAAGTAAGTTCTCCTAATGGTATGAAACTTCCGAAATGTAAGTCATCATCATCATTCATAGCGTATGCAACTTTAAATACTACTCGATGCTACAGAGCTTGAATTATCATTTATGCGCTAACGATTCTAGAACCACATGACCCAATTGCCTTGATGTTTAATAATTTAGTTCTTATATGAAATACGCTTAAATTGAAGACCTATGCTCATAAGATTTTGACTGACGAAAATTCAAAAATTCTTAATCGCAAGTAACCAATCCCAAAAAGGAACCCTTGATAACCTCAAGAGACAACATCATTTTCAAAAGTCACAAGCCTTTTAACATCAAGAGACAACATTCACAATCGTAGCAGCTTTAATAGCCTCCAAAACACGAGTCAAGAACATCAGTACTTCAGTAAGGTCCATCGTAACTTCAAACATTTCATTGTACTATAAGACTCAGATTATAACCTAAGATTTTATAATCTAACCAACCGCATATTATTACTCAACCTCGAAATAGTTATGGCTCAGCTAGTACGAAGCTCACTGACTATACTTATTCCACTCCAACTCAACCAGATATTGAAATTCCTAATCATAATGCTTCTGCTACGCTTTTCAGATAACAAACCACAATATATTCTTTCGCACGGTCTACTTAGTAGTAGAAAGCTTAACTGCAACTCTATGGTGCACTAAAGTACAAAGAATTTCTCACATATGACTTTCACTCTAAAGGATCAAATCTTAAGTTCTACCTTCCACTTTCGTCAGCCTAGTTACAAGTCTACAAAATCATGTAACCTAACCAACGGGATCATTACTTAAGCTCTAATATCCCAAAACCGTAATGCTCTGATACCATTTCTGTCACGACCCGAACCCACGGGCAGGCCCGCGAGCTAGGCACGTGACCGGCCGCAGACCCAAAAGACTCCAACCGAGGGCTCTGCCAGGCCTCACTCGTTATAAGACCAATATAAACTGCAGCGGAAATTAAAACTTCTACGAAATCTTAAAGACATTGTCATAATTACATTTTAATACAAAACTTAAGCTAAAACTCTTCATAACTCCAATTTGTCAACAACTAAAACTAAATTAACAACCTAAATATTCAGCAACTCATTCCATACAGTGTCCGAAGTTCCGCACCAAATTGTCTCTCCCTATGCTCATCACCATCACCTTACTTTCAACCTGAAATGATAAGTAAGGGATGAGCTTCCACGTGCTCAGTAAGTAATCAATGATTCAACTAGGTGGACCAAAGCATGCAGAAAATAACTCACTTTATAGTATTGCCACATTAATACATATAAAATCATAAGGTTGGTAATCATCAGGTAAAACAACATAGGGTACATTAAACCAAAAACTGAAGTATAAAATCATTAGCACAAACTCAAGAAAACCAGTTCAATCTCAACATCAGTTCAGACGATATGCTGCGGTCAGCGTACGTTCCCCCTGACTAGGGCCCACAATCCCTACTCCACCTGGGATTAACATTATTTGGTCAGGGTATGCGCCCCCCTGACTAGGGCACACAATCCCTCCTTCATCCGGGATACATATGTGGACGCAAGGGCGCACCACGAGCAACAGTACTGTGCGTCAACGTATCGTCCCGTTGACCGGGACCCAACAATCCAACTTTCCCCCGTGGATATGGGGCACAGCAATCGAATAACCAAAAGACCTTTTGGTTCCTCGTAAACACAATCACTCATAAATTGATGTCAAACCATTCTCTCGTCCATTTTGATAGTTTTCAAGCTCTTCAATATTCACAAAATTTCAAGTACCAAAACATCTCACTTGCACTGATTATTTCAAATCCAAGTTCCATTTTAGTTTCTAGGCAAAACATCATTTACATGCTGGTCCGATTTTTCTTTGACGAGAATAAAACACTAAAACCTTTTTGAAAATTTAAGCCAGAGCAGTTAAACGTACTTAAAACGGTCAATGCTAATAAACAACATATTTTTAACAGTAGATAAACATATACGTTGCATATAAAAATACTAGTTGAATCAAGGGTCACTTACATGACGCCGCACATTTCCACATCAAAATCTCTGAAGCAACAATCAGGCTGCTACGTCTGGCGAAAAGAACCGTCAAGGCAATTATTTTATCTCTAAGTTCCCAGCACGCTATAACTTAAGGCATCATCGACCACGACACAACATCTCCGTTGAACATGTCTTCAGGCAATTCTAATGCCACATTTATCTGCCTAACTTCCACACCCCCGTATAACGTCCGCACATACATACAAAGTCAACTCCATGCTAGACTAATGCACACATCCAACATGCAGTATCACGTCGACACGATATCCCCATACACATTCTGTTATACACTATCGGCCCACAACAACCACCTACAAAAATGTCAACATACATGCACCGTACACCTATCGCTGCACACATACAAACAAACCAGATACCACCAATCACATAGTCATACCCACTCCACCAACAACTACTCCATCCCAATACAAACGCCATACCCATCTATAATTGAACCGACAAATTGTTTCATCAATCAACAAATTTCTAAATTCTATCAGCCGCCGGCATATACACCCCACAGTTACTCTAGCCCAGCCACCGCAACCAATGCCACGATACCATTCCGGATACGATAAGAAGTGTCATGACCATCACCATTTGTCAACAACACAACCACAAACAACCTATTATACACGGTCATCCGACAACAATAATATCCACACACGTGACAAACACATACGCTGTACACCCACAGCTGTGCGCAAAAACCATCATCCACCGCCAACACTACCGCCAACAGATCACCACTACACCCATACACCAACAACACAAGCAACCACAGAATCCATTTTATAATTAATACAAAGCTGTCAGTAAGAAACTTTAGTCCCAAATTCCGTCGAATATGCATGTTACCAGAGCTCCTTCGACGAAGGTTAAAACTTACAGAAGAGCTCCGGCCATCTTCAACGATCAGCGTTCTGCCGCCGAAATTTCTGCCCGTACAAAAATATACCCACTTCTGAAAATGGTAGGGTGGTTCGGTTGAGGAGGGATAACCATCGGTGGTCGCAGTCTCCGGCAATGAACGCTGAAGATTAGAGATGGGAGGAGACGGCGGCAGTGGAGTTGACAGAAAGAACAGGGCAACGACAAGGAGGGGCGATGACAGGAGGTGTCGGTTGTGGCATGGCAGTCGCGAAGGCATTGGAAGATGGCATTTCGGTGAAGGAGCGAGGGCCGAAGTTGCTCGTCGGCGGTCGAGGGCATCGCCGGCAGCAGCAACTACACGGCAGGGAGGAATGGTAGCGGCGCCTTGGCAATGGCGCGGTGATTGCGTGATGGTGCTCCAAGGAAGCTTGGCCGGAGTATCGAGGGAGATGGGTGGTTGACTGCGAGATGGCGTCGGTGATGACGATCCACGACAGCTTATGGTGGTGGTCGTTTGGTGATGGCGTCCGGCGAAGGCGAGTGGCCGGAATCAGCCTCCGTTGATCGAGCGCGTGGCCGGAGATGGGCCTTCCAGATCTGCCCAGAGGCGCCGCCCGTTCCTAGGGCCGGCTGCCGCTCTCCTCTTCTCTACCCATCTCCTTTCTCTGATCTTATTCCCCCCCCCCTTTTTTTTTTCCTTTCTTTCACTATTTTATTTTGTTTAGCTTATTGACAAAAATGCTTTCTTTTAAATCTTTTCCAAAAATCTCCTACTTTTTGCTTATCCCCAAACCACTTTCTATCTTTACCAAATCCCACATTTTTCTCCATAGCTCTATGACTCTCTCTCTCTCTTTAACATAATCAATTAAGATCTATACCTTTACATAATAACTCTAATTAATTATAACCTCTCTAGAGTTACGGGCTCAAGATTCAATTAATACCGCTCTCAAAATCTTAACTGAAGGTCTAAATTCGTCTTACTTACAACAATCGTCGCCAAATAATAATAACCTCGTAAACATAGGTTCGGGGCATCACAGTTTTAATAGTCTAGAGGCATATAAAATCACCTTTTCATTTTGCATGATTGCACACCCTAGACCTTTGTGAGAGGCATCGTATAAATTGTGAACCACCGGACCCACTCGGAAGAGTAAGCATAGGAGTTGTTACAAATCTCTTCTTCAATTCTTGGAAACTATTCTTACAATCTTCATCCCACTCAAACTTGAACCCTTTTTTAGTTAAGCGAGTAAAAGATGTTTCTATTCATGAGAATCCTTTTACGAATCTCTGATAATATTACCTAAGAAACTCTGAACCTCCGTCACTAAATTAGGTCTATCCCAGTCGACAACAACCTCCATCTTCTCGGGGTCAACCGATATCTCCTCTCCTAACACTACATGCCAAAGAATGCAACCCTATCCAACCAGAACTCCCACTTCTTAAGCTTGGAATACCACTTCTTTTCTTTTTGAATCTTTAATATCATCCTTAAGTGTTGTTCACGTTCTTCCCTCGCCTTAGAATATATCAATATATCATCAATGAACACCACTACAAGCTAATCCAAGAAGGGTTAGAAGACCCTATTTATTAGATCCATAAACGCTGTCGGAATTTTAGCCAATCCAAAAGGCATAACCGAAAACTCGTAGTGTCCATATCTAGTGCGAAAGGCCATCTTTGGCACATCCTTTACTTTAATCTTAACTGGTGATACCCCGAACAAAGGTCAATCTTTGAAAATCGTTTCGCCCCTGTAACTGATCAAACAAATTGTCTATGTGGGGCAAAGGGTAACGGTTTCTTATCGTCACGTTGTTTAAGTCTCGTTAGTCGATACATAACTTCATCGTGCCATCCTTCTTCTTCACGAATAATACTGGTGCACCAAAGGGTGACGTACTTAGACAAATAAACTCTTTATCTAGAAGATCTTGTAGTTATGTCTTTAATTCTCTCAACTCCAATGGTTCCATACGATATGGTGCCTTTGAGATAAAGGCAGTTCCAGGAATCAACTCAATATGCATTCCAACTTCCCCATCGGGTGGCATCCCTGACAAATCTTCCAGAAATACCTCAGAAAACTGCCTTACCACAAAAATGTCTTCTAGTTTCAACTCTTTCTACCGGTTGTCTATCACATTGGCCAAGTATGCACAAAAACCCTTACTAAGAAGTCAGTTTGCCTGTAAGGCAAAAACCATAGGTGGGGGGGATGTGATGCTAGAAACCTGGAAAAACAAGTGATCTTGACCTGCGATACGAAAGCGTGATATGCTGCCAACCAATCCATTCCCAATGTAATGTCGAATTCTAACACATCCAAAATTTTTTGGCTTACAGCTAGTTCTCTACCCTCAATTTTGACTAAAAAAATCCTTAACTACTTGGTCCGCAGCAACCGAGTCCCTCATTTGGGTAGAAATGCATAGGCGGAACGTCTAAGGGCTCTAAACGCTTACCTAAAAGTTTAATAAAGGCAAAAGATGCAAAAGAAAGTGCGGCACCAAAATAAAATAATACTTTTACAACGAAAGAAGAGATATGAAGTATACCCGTAACCACCGAGCCAGAATAAGGTCGAGTCATCACAAAAATCCTTGCCATTGCCCTGGGCTTTAACCACATTATTTCTCATCTGGTTCTGTGGTCTCGTCCTGGGACAATTTCTAGCTAATTACCCTTCCTGACCACATTCATAACATTTCTTTGTCTCCCATTGACATGGCCTCCCCGAATGGAATTATTGGCATCTATAACATATCTGTGTCTCGGATCGTCCACCCCTTCCAGCTATTGGATTCCCTTGAACACTCGATCGTTGATCATTCCATTGTTGAGGTGGCGCTTGACTTTAGGACCCCTATCTCTATTCATTCCACCTTTGAGGCTGCACCCCTCTATTGACTTCTTGGGGTTTCGGGCACTTGGAGGTGTTGCCTGACATCCTGCTTCTGTAAAACTCGTTATTTCTCGCCCTCTTCTTCTGTTGGTCCCGCATTCTGAATATGTCCTTGTTGTTCCTTTTCGCTATTAGGGCTCTGTCCACCACTTTAGCTTAAGTTCCTAACCTTAACCTAGTGATGTGATACCGGATACCAAGCCATAGTCCATTCTCAAATTTCCTTGCTCACTTGGCTTCGGTGTCCACCAAGTGAGTAGCTTGTCGAGACAACTAAGTGAAAACAGCCTCGTATTCTTTGATCGTGCGATGCCTTTGGGTCAACTGTATGAATTCTATTTACATTTGTTCCTTCACTACTTGCGAAAAGTAGTTCTCGAGAAACAGCTTCTTAAAACATTCCCAATTCATATTTCACTCGTTTATATATATATATATATATATATAGAGTTCTCGAGAAACAACTTCTTAAAACCTTCCCAATTCATATTTCACTCGTTTATATATATATATATATATATATATATATATACACACACACACACACACACACACACATTATGGGAGCAACCATTTCCCTATTTTTCCTCTTCTGAAATACGGTTGAGAGAGAGCTAAAAAGAGAGAGAAAAGATAGAGTGTAAAGAGAGTAGAGAGGGAAAGTGGAAGAAAGTGAGAGAAGAGATATTAGATTGAAGGTAGAGTTGGGGGATCGAAAATCGTGTTTCAGAAGATGACTTCATAAGGTAGTCATCCTTAAAATCGTTCCATTTTGGCGTATGTGTGTGTGTGTGTGTATACATATTTTCTTCGCATAAAACCCCATAAATTTGACCATGGATCTTATAGTGTTCTATAGAATGTATTAGGGCGTTAGATGAAAGAATTAGAGCAAGAAAAACTAGAAAAATGAGGCAAAAGTGGAGAAAATTGAAACTTGGTTTTGCCGTCTAAGCTGTTGGAAGAAGACAATGAACATTACACACGCGCTACGCGTGGGGGCGTGTGGGGTGGCCTTCAGCCACTTTTTCAACCATAGTTTTTACAGTCGTGATGATATTTTAATTTTAAAAGTTTTGATAAATTTTCAGAAATTTCTGAAATCGTTTGATTTTTTTAATATTTTGCGCAAGTTTGATATTTCTAAAAATCTTTTGAACTATTTAAAATAATTATTTAATTTTGAATTTTATTTTTGCATTGTTTATACGATTCTAATATGTTCCAATTCAAATTTTGGAATTTTCATAGGTGATTTGATATGATTTCAGTATCACATTGTTTTGGGCAAAATAAATTATTTAATAATACTTTTAATGATTTTCTTGACCAGATTTTATTTTCTATATTATTCTTACATATTCTATTTTAAAATTTGTGGGATTTTATTTTGACCTAGAAATATTAATGGCTATTTTTGGACTTTTCTAGTATTTAAGAAAATCATTTTTATTTGAAAATATTCGAAAAATCAGAAATTTCATATCTTAACCTTGTTATACTGTTTTAAGCTATAAAAGTATCTTATGAGAAATTTTTATGAATTTTTGGGTATCTTAATGCCTTACGGGGTGTGCGGAGTTTTCGGTTATGTTGCACTGTACATGGGATGCGTTTTGATCTAGACTGTGTGAGAGTGTCGGAATGAGTAATTAGCATATGATTTATAATGTTATAAGGCTAGAATTTGTTCTAATAAGTAAATTGTCAATTTAGGTTAAATCAAGGAATTTGAACAAGTTGAATAACAGCGCATGGCGTGAACTGAGGTAATTAAGGAGTTCTATCCAAACCCTATTTCTTCACTTTGATTTTGTATGTTTTATTCTATTCTTTTCGAATGCCATTGGACTCTGTTATGTTTTGAATTGAGAATTATTGCCTTAAAAAACTTTCATTGAGCCTTAAAACGTCCATTGAAACTCTTATCGATACTCATTATTTATTTCCCATCGAGCATTGTACAACATGTCGTGTTTTCGACTTGTTGTCCTTCTGTATATTGACATGAGATTTTATATTGGTGGCTTTGGTAGAAGTTGGTGTGTAGTGGAGGAATTTATGTATATTGGTGTGGGCTAGTACCTTGATGGATCAGTCAGTGTACATATGCATATGTAGTTACCAATGTTAGAGAGCATCGCCTTTGTGGCTTTGTTAAATGATTACCCTGCACTACCTGTGTGACTTTGTAATTACTCATGTTCGATTGCATCTGTGCTTGTTTTACATCATATCTGAAAGTCATATTGAAATCTGATCTAACTAGATATGATCATTTTGAAACTCTTAGAAAACCAACATCAAATTGCATCCGTGAATTATTTCGTAATTCCTTCGTTTGAGCGACCTTAGTGAGCTCTCAAAAGCTCACCCTCGTTTGACTTCCTTTCTACATGTATTGTTCACCAAAAAAGATTGGGTTTAGAGCCGAGCATGAGAATTTTGGTCTTTAGAACCCCTGCATGGGTTAACTTTGCTAGTTTTTTATATTTAGGTTTAAATTTTGTTTCCAAGTATGATTGTACATTGAGAGTATTACATTACTTAATGATTTAGCTGCTTTGATAATGGTTGTTCATTGGGTTGTGAGGATAATATTGTCTGTATGTAAGTGATCGAGTGAGAGTTAACGTTCCGGAAATTCCGGGACGTTACACCTCATCTTCCTTCCCTCATCCTAATCGTCTCCCTGCTTAATGTAGTTCTCCCATTCCTGGATCCACTGCTCTACTTCAGCCTGAGAGAAAGTTATCGAATCTGCATCTCCCAACCGATCTTGTAACTCTGTAACCTTCTTTCCAAAGTATTTTCGTCTTTCTGCCTTTGCTCCCAATTGAAACTATAGTTATTCTTCATACTCTCCAGCTGAGCTTCTAGTACTTTATTTTCCTCCTTTAACCATTGTATTTCCTTCTCTAAAGGTATCATCCTCTTTCCTGAATCTGCTGATTTCCTGGGACACTTTCGGAGTTTCTTGCCTCCATTCAAGGACATCTGGTTAGAATCTTCCAACTCTTCCAAAGGCATCTGACTGACCTCTATCGACAAGCTACCCTCGTTCCGATCTGCCATACTCCTATCACAACACAAATATCATAAGCACCTCCTGTTAATACTATGCCACTTAGTTTAAAATCAATCACTTAATCGTTTACCAAAATTCACAAGAAAACATATCAGCAAATCCATGAATTCACTAAGTCAAGGCCCTCACTTTTCCTATCGTGCCCCAACTCATCAAGGTACGAGTCTATAGGATCGTAATACCTAAGCTTTGATACAATTTCTGTCACAACCCAAACCCAAGAGTGAGCCCATGAGCTAGGTCCGTGACCAGCTGCAGACCCACTAAACCTTCAATAGGGCTCTGCCAGGCTTAATATAACATGTACTCAAAGATTCAATCAAACTCACTAGATACGAAAACCTTTAATTGGCTACTAAGAACCGCACCTAGAAATTCCTCAATTGTCAAAAATAAAAACCTTCAATTACGTGTTAATGAAAATTCTAAAGAAATTCGAGGAGACCTAAGCTCCCTACATAGGTTCATCCATAATAACAACTACAAGACTGAAGTTCTCATGTCCAACAGACACTCAATTACTCTAATAATTCTCTTCGGGCACCTCTCCCTCGTGTTCCTCATAGGGATTTGCCCCCCCTAGATCATCACCTGAAAAATAAGCAATGAGCAAGAGCCCAGCAAGCACGCAAACCATGTCCCTAAAATAGATTTGAGGATTATAAAACATGCCATGGATTTTCTTTTCAAGATCAGGAAATCAGTATCACCATAACAAAAATTTCTTCATTATATATTTACATATATGTACTTGTACAAAAGATTCTCAAAACTAGAGTATGACATTAAGAAAGCTCATCAAACAGCTATCGCAGTTAATCACAACTTAGGTATGTTGTAGTCAGTGTACAAGCCCCCCTGACTTGGGCTCAAAATCCCTTCTACACCCAGTATAAATAATTATGTGGATCCAGAGGCGAACTACGAGCAACAGTACTGTGCATCAACATACAAGCCCCCCGTTGATTGGGGCCCAAAATCCAAGTTTCCCTCGTTGGAAATGAGGCACATCAACCAAGCCAAAATCACCATCTCGTTCCATATAAATCAAATTTAAAACAATTACGAATGGAAACATCCCATGGCACTTTTAATTCATTTTCTTGTCAAACTAATTTAGACGAAAGCTGAAGCATAACCAAAACTTTAAAGATTGGATTTGGTAAATGTATACATTTGCATATATTCCAAGGTAGGGTATACTGAGGAACATGACGGGAGTACTTACCTTACTTGATAAACGGTTCTGCTACTTGTTCAAATGTCAGTTCTATCTTTCGTCTATCAAAACCTAACAATAAACCATACATGTATTAATTCTTGATGCTCAATCATGTCTGACTACTAAATTTCCCCCAAGTCAGTAAAATTACTAAAATACCCCCGAACTTGTGTAAAATTACCAAAATACCTCCGAAACCTAATGTACCATTTCACACCCGAAAATGTCTCAAAAAATCTTTTTAAAAGACCATGTGGATTTCTTTGACAAAAAAGGTCTCTTGGAAGATTTTCGGCTCAAAATCCTAATCCACTCCTTAAATTGAATGTTATGGAGCATAATTCAAAAGTGTAACAATCACCATCGTAATGCCACGAAACGTTAGACACTCAAGCGTCTTAAAAATATAAGGTTACTATAAATTTTTCGGCTAAAAATAAGTTTGTTTGCTATATCAAATAATTCAAAAGCCTATTTTCTAAATAAAACCATTTCATGCGTTTCACATGGCTAGAAAATTCCACGATGTAGGTTTCGTAAAAATAAGGGGGATTTTGTTTGGCACTTTGCCAAAATAAGACTCTAAATAGTTCTTAAAATCCCAACAGGGACTGCTAGTTAAAACCTCACTATTCACCTTTTTCTTCCCTAAGAAACCCTAACTCTAACCCCTAATTTGCCTCTTTCTCTCTTCTTCCACATCACACAACCACAACAAGCCCTAGTATACACCCATCAACCATCTATACAAATTGAAACCCTATACCCCCACATCACACCATTATAACAAACACTAGCATATGCCCACCAACCATCTGTATAATAAAAACCCCGATACCTCCACATCACACCACCACTCATCGTGGTTGCCCACGGCCGCCCTTCCCCCTTTCTTTCCCCATTTTACACTCACCTAAGCCCTACAAAAGCGTACACACAACACCACTAACACGGCTGCCCACCATGGCAGCCCCTCCTCTTCCCCCTCACTCGCACACACCGCACCAATCACCACCACGATTGTCCACCTTCACGGCAGCCACTCTTTTCCCTCATTCTTACACACATATCAACACACATAGCACCCAACACCATGGTTGTCCACCGGGGCAGCAACCCATAAACCCTACTTCATACACAAAATTTTAAAACTTGCGCAAGGGCAATCCATGGCAGTCCATTCCCTTTCCCCTCTCCCTCTTCATGCACAAACACATCAACACACACACACACACTATACCACAGCTGCCCATGGCAGCCCCTTCATTCTTCCCCTCTTCCTCTTCACGCACAACACATCAACACACACACACACACACACACACACACACACTTCACCATTGCTGCCTCATGGCAGCCCCTTCCTTTTCACCGAAAGTTCACGCACGATTATATATATATATATATGGTCGTGATCCCTTGCTAGCGCCAGCAAGTTGCCAGCGCGATCTAGTCGTCTGTTACATTATGTAGCAGACGAAACTTACCATCCGTTACATTATGTAGCGGACGGTGAAAAAAATGGCGGTCGTGGCGCGCGATCTGGCCGTCCATTCTGGCAACTTGGGTTAAATTGTCAGCGCTAGCAATGGATCACGACCCACATATATATATATATATATATATATATATATAGCTGATCCGTTGAGAGCGCGCAAAATATGGTATTTTGCAAGCGCGATCTGGCCGTCCATCCTGAAAAGATAAACGGCCCAGATCTTTTTTTTTTCAAAAACTGTTAGTCGTCCGCGTCCGTGACATAGTGTCGCGGACAGTCTTTTTTACCATTTTACCCTTCCTCCCCTGTCCGCTACACTGTGTGCCGGACGATTTTCTTGTCCTGACATGTGTCAGGAAAAAGACGTCCGCTACACTGTGTAGCGGACGTCCTTTCGACTGACAGATGTCAGAAACTGTCCCGTCAGTCCTTTACCCCCACGACGGTTACCTTGTCCTTATCACTCACGTCAACGGTGTCCGCTACACAGTGTGACGGACGTCTTTTATTGATAAATAGTCCGCGATATAGTGAAGTGGACGTTATAAACTGTCCGCTGCATTATGTGGCAGACAGTTAATATATATTCAAAAAACTCCTAACTACGAAACTCTTCTCCATTCTTTCTACTCACAAATATTCCCAGTGGCGTTGGCAAGAAGATCTGCGCAATTTCTTCTTAAGAACACCTTTAATACCCTAATAGATCACGTAAGTTCACAAAATCAATCCTTTACATGTTTGTAATCTATAGTTGTGATGAATATTGCGTTTTATGCGTGGTTTTGATTATGCATTGAGCATGTGCTAGCGATGAGAATTTATATATGTATGGATTTGTTCATGTGCTAGCGTTTGTAAAATCGGATTTCGTGTATGTATATATATCTATTATACATATGAGTATATGCTAACATTGTATGTATTATGCATGTGCTTGCGTTATATGTATTATGCATGTACCAGCGTCGTATTTTTGCGAGCGATTATCAAAATTCAAACTGCGAAGGTTTTTCCATAATTTCAGTTGTAAAAAATGAAATTTAACTCTGGACCATAAGATCCATCCGTGTTATACGACCAAGCCAACCATATCAGTACGCTCATATGGGATGGTGGAGTAAGATACTTAACGAATAAACTTTCTTATTGCCACAAATATTGTATACTTTTGCTTTGCTTAGATTGTATTTATTAATTCGTAGGAAAGAGAAATTCTCACCACAGTAGAAGTATCTAACGAGTTCATAGCATGGAAATTGAACAAGTCCCAGAAAAGGATACTTCGTGGAATTGGGTTTGGGATTTTCACGCATGGGCAGATCTTTCAACACCTTGACCGGCACTTAATAGGTGCCCTTGTTGAAAGGTGGAGAAGTGAAACGAATACGTTTCACTTCCCTCTCAGAGAGATGACAATTACACTAGAAAATGTAGGGTTCATCTTAGGGTTACCGGTGATGGGGCGGCCGGTAATTGCTCCTCCGCCGGAAGCAACGAATAAGAGAACCGCTAGGGACTTCTTCACTTCGATACCCCAGGAACAGTTTTGCAGTGGTGGTATAAAGTTGAAGTGGTTGGTAGATACCTACAAGGTTTTTCCAGAAAACTATACAGGTGAGATGCTTGTGCTGTACACACAAGCCTTCCTCTTTTGGGTTATGGGGGCAATTTTATTCCCAACGACGTCAAAAAACATGGACAGCGTGAAATATTTACCGTTGTTGGGTAACCTGCGGGAGGTTGGGGATTATGCCTGGGGTGCAGCGGTTCTTTCGTATCTGTACCGAGCATTGCATAAGGCAACGAGGCCCGACTCCAAAGCCATATGTGCATGTCTCTCGCTATTGCAGGTATATCATATAAATCCTGATTTCGTTATTGGTTTTTTTTTTTGTTGAATCAAAAATATAAATATAATTTGCACATGTTCTCAGGTGTGGTCTGATGAACACCTTGCTACTGGTGCACCAACGCGTAGGGATGGCACCGATAAAGTGTGGCCTCGGTTGTGTGCTTGGGAGTACAGCCGGAAGGAGAGCCACTACCATAGGAGAGTCGATCCCCATCACAACATTACGTTTTATCGAGGAGAATTCGACCGTCTATCTCTGGGGCCAAATGCGTTAGGCACTGTACAACCATTTTGCACCACGGGTGGGAGGGTCGTTCGTCTTCACGCTCTCCAGGTTGCAGCGCACACCCCTGATCCACTTTGAGGTCGCAAAGTGGTAACTGCCAGACCGAGCGATGCGTCATTTTGACTACCTACAGGGGTTTCCAGCCGATGCCCTAGATATGAGGGTTAACAAGAACCCACCGGGTGTCGGACAGTTTGGCAAGGCCAATGCGCACGAATTGTGCGCTGCCAAAATAGAGCTTTGGAGTTCTTGGCAAGACACACTGGCGGCCATCGTCTCGAAGCCTGACCCCGTTATCAACATCAAACAGTACACTGAGTGGTACTACCGTATCACGCGGAGGAGAGTAGCCCTAGTAAGGTTTGAACGCGAGGAGAAGTACCACCCTAGGGGTCAGATCGATGGGCATATGGCATACAATCTCGTAAGTTGTCCAACAAGTGTTCGTAATTGAATTTGATGATTATAAATGTCTGATTGAAGTTACTTATTGTCCAACAAGTTATCTCTTTGGATGTAGGTTAATGCCTCGCTCGCATTCTTCCAGAAAATTGAGTGAGCGGAAGGATCTGGTGAGCGCAGTGGGTGAGGATCTTTGCCAACAGACTGCTGCATTGGCTTTAGGCTGCAAGAATGGGTTATACGGGCGTCAGCGAGGGATATGGTGATCCATCGGGACAGGCTTCAGGGGTGAGCCAGGGAGTTGGCAGTCCCTCTGTAGCGGGGATGGGACAGGCTCAAGCGTCGTGGGACGATTACAGCGTCCCCTCCTTCAATTTGTTCCCGGAACCCCAACCCCTCTCTCATAGTCAAGTCACGCAAGACTGGCCTTTCAGAAACTACGGTTTCTCCCAGGCACTGCCCATTGTCTCGTGGGCGGGATAACGTGGCACCCCCGGAGGGTAATATCCCCCGTTTGACCTCCCCGCAGGGCAATATCAGCCGGCAGAAAAAATGGCCGGAGAGCAATATCAGCCGGCCGGGGCCCCCGAAGGACATTATCAGCTGGCGGAGCCCCCCAAAGGGAGATATCTGCCGGCTGAACCAGGAATTTGAGGCCAATATCCCCTAATCTTGCCCCCTAGAGGAGGGAAATATTTGTCGATTGACCCCCCTGAAGGAAGGAAATATCCCCCGGTCGACCCCCGAGGGCAATATCTGAAAGGGCATCCAGCCAGGCCCCTAAAGCCGCATAAATGTGAGCTAATCCGAGCCCATTATTTTAGCAGGCCCTCCCAAGACGGAGCGTCGTATGACGTGGATCACCCAGAGGGCTTGGATTATAATTGCTCGTGGTTTGAAATTGCTTGTGGTTAGACAACGGTGTCATCTCGCACTACGTGCAAATTCTGAGGCAAAGGGGTCGGGAGCAACCTGCCGACTGTCCGCGCATTTTTATCTTGGATGCTTATTTTCATGGCATTCTAGTACAAGACTGGCACGAGTGGGTCGCTTCAAGGGGATGGAGAACCCTGGCCCAGTGGAGACCGTCCGCTAACCTTCAAGCATATCTTGCTAGGGATAGTCTAGTGAGCGCAAGTGTTGCCGACGTGTTTCTAATCCCATTTTTAGGGAATGCCCACTGGTACCTGGTTTGTTATGAACCAGTAGAGAAGGTCGTATCAGTCATCGACAATCTCCACGATGATACCCCCGAGATGCATCTGATTACCATGTACAAAGGCATAGACCAGTTGGATGCCATGGTAAGATCCTGTTTAATTCTTATTGTAACTTGCATATTGTAAAACTGATTAATGCTTATTTTGTTTGCTATGTTTAATGTATAATGCTTATTATGTTTCTCACAGAATCTATTTTGTGCCTTGGTCAATTCAAGGCGTTACGAGAGAGTACTGGCCAAGCCAAAGCTCCTTTTCTGATTGAAGAGGCGTAGGCCCAAGCAACATAACTCCTCGGACTGTGGCGTCTTCGTCTGCATGTACATGGATTACATTTGTCGGTCTGAGAGCCTCGCAAAGACCGTCTGGAACCGAGAATGCATATAAGGCTTTAGGTATAGGATAGCTTGGCAAATTATGGAAGGCCGGCCAAGAGCATTAGGTTTATTGAAAATCCGTGTAATGACGATAATCCTACAGTAGATGAGGTCCCCAAGTGACATTGTAACATTATATTCACTTTTTTAATAAACATATATTGTCTTTATGAAAGTTGTTCTTCATTTATCGGGTTTGAATTGATTTGTGTTTGCATCAGTTGATAGGTGTTGAATGCGATTGATTTGACTGACCGATTTGTTTTGAAATCAGTTGAGTGTTTAATTTGTGTTGAGATAGCATTGGCTCATTGACTGATTTGTGATTTGCTTTGAATGGTGGGAAAAAAAGTGTGGGTCAGTGTTGGAGCTTTAAGATTGCGCAGGGCCACAAAATTGGCCAGTTTTGGTTTCTTTGATTTTGCAGGACCGTCCGCTACATAGTATAGCGGACGTAAAGAGCACCAAACAAAAACTAAGTGTTGGAGATCTGACTTTCTGCAGGGTCGTCCGCTACATCGTGTAACAGACGCAAAGAGCCAAAAAAATTCTAAGTGTTTGAGATCTGACTTTCTGTAGGGCTGTCCGCTACATCGTGTAGCGGACGTAAAGAGCACCAAAAAAATTCTTAAGTGTTTGAGATTTGACTTTCTGCAGGGCTGTCCACTACATCGTGTAGCGGACGTAAAGAGCCCCAAAAAATCTAATTCTGTAGAGCCGTCTGCTATACAATATAGCGGACGGAAAGAGCACCATAAAAAATTCTAAGTGTTGGAGTCTTGAGATTCTGCAGAGCCGTCCGCTACTTCGTGTAGCAGACGTAAAGAGAATTGGAGTGCTAACATTCTACAGTGTTGTCCGCTACATTGTATAACGGACTTAAGGCGCACGTTGAGAGTCCAAGTGTTGGGAGTCTTAGATTCTGCAGGGCCGTCGACTACATTGTATAGCGGACATATGGAGCTCCAAAAAATTTCTAAGATTTGGAGTCTTAAAGATTAAATTACAAAGAAGTAGCATCGTTGACACATTGGAGCATCTTCAGTCATCTTCATCTGACACTGGAGCATCGAAAACAGATCCAAGTTTGAAGCTCATGTTCCAGTATACTTGTGCTTCATTGTTGTTGCCATCTTCATGTACATCACGTGCCATACGACGTAAGTTATACTTTGACGAACTCTCATTCTATTATTTTCTTCACGTATTCGATGCAGTGCATTTTAAGCTCCATGTGTGTAATTCGAGGCATGTTGATTGCCTTTTGTCGACGTAAGGGTATATTCATGCGTCGTGAATCAGCTACTAAGACCTCGTATTCATTCATCCGAAAAGACTATTCTGCATGTAATGTATTAACATAGCGTGATGACTAACGCAAACTTGGACGCAAAGAATAGTGAAATTCATCTTCGCCCGCCCAGTAATGACCCATTGCTTCAAAAATATCTCGTGGAGTACATGACATTGAGAGAGTTTTTATGAAATTGGGAGTATATCACTCTATGCCTTTTGCCCTTCATTCAGTGCATGAGTGTATCTATATAATTTTTGAAACGGGACCACTTTATTAGATGCTACAGGTTCAACTTTATGAGATGTGACAAGTCGGTGCAAGAGACCAGAGACTTGTCTTGTCACCAAAGACTTGTCTTCTCACTCACATGGGCATGCTATTGTCTCCAACTACCAATTAAGCAGGGTGTCAGTGTCCAGAGACTTGTCTTATCACCAGAGATGGGCAGACTATTGTGTAGTTATCACACCAATATATAACGTATGTGTGTTGGGGGGGAGTTATTTATATATGTTAGCCATGCTCATCGCTGTAGATGTACCTAAGTTAAATGGTAGGAGTTCTTGGTAGTTCTAATTATCGGGGACGTGAGACTGTGTGGTTTTTGTGTGAAAGGAACGACGACTACAAAGAAGGGAAGTACACGGATCCGATAGAGTATTATGCAGGTTTACGAAGAGAATGTGCATATCGAGTTAAGGAATCTGAAGCAGTACACCAAAATCTCACCACCCTGAGAGCACCTGTGCCGCAACGTCATTCACTTAGTATGTCGAGGTGTAATGTTAAGCAATGTAAGAAAGTTGTGTGCCGAATTCGTATGGAGAATAACCGGATGTTGCTGTGTAGAAAATGATTTTACATGCTTCAACTTGCAGAAGAAATGGCCGAGGCTAGTGGGAAGCACGTCAATTCAAACGAGAGAAACAATAGTTTCACCAATGATCAATACTTATCTAATGAATATATGTCAAATGAAGAGTGATACATATCTCTTCCTACTGTATGTTAGGATTTCATTCCAACTAGCACTTATCCACATTTCATTCTAATAAGAGAACCCCGTCTTTCGATTTTCCAAGTGTTGGGAGTTTCTGCTGCGTCGTCCGCTATACAGTGTGGCGGACATACATGAAACAATTTTTTTTTTGAAATTTTGGAATCAGACTTTCTGCTGCGCCATCCACTACACTGTGTAGCAGACGTACAGGAAACAAATTTTTTTTTTTAGTGTTGGAGATCAGACTTTTTGCTGCGCCGTCCGCTAGACATTGCAGCGGACGTCGATAATTCTTTTTAATGAAATTGGCGACAGAAACAATGTTTTAGTGACGGAATCAACAATCTCAATATCAATTAACAATAAAAAAATGTACGATTAACAATCACAATTTTCAAATGCACAATTAAGAACCTAAAATTCGGAAAAATAATGAACATTAACATAAAATTATTCATAACAGAATTTTGGGTTCGACATTGGGGGAAAGTTTTTTCCCAAGTGCTCCGATCAAACACCGTCACTTGAAAATTCCAGTTCCCCATGTGTTCAAAGACTACAAAGTCCCCGAGGTTCCAACCCTCTGCGAAACAAATTTGATCTTGGTCGCGCTTCTTTTTTATTCTAACATGCCACGACCCCTTGCGACTGGTTAAAGTTGAATCGAAATAAAGTGTGGTAAGACAATAGCAAAAGGCTACCGGTATGTCCTAACATATTCATAATACAAAAAATAGGTAAGTTTTTAACCAAAGATCAAACTTTTAACACACACGAAAACACAGAGAAAGAGGGATGGCCTACAAGTTCTGTATCAAAACCAGGCATCATGACCTTGAAGAAGTGTTTGCCTACAAGGTGCATGTTGCCTACAAATTTGGTGCTCGACGAATTAGAAGCCATCAAGACGGATCTGTTGCCGGAGGGAGGTGGCGCCGCGTCGGGGGGAGATGTGGGTCGCCGTAGATGGGGTAGCGATTGGGTGAGATGTTCGAGACAGATATAGAAACGGATGGAGTGATAAGATGATTGGTCGATCTGATTAATATATAACAGGATAGAGTCGTCCGCTACATTGTGTAGCGGACAAAAAGAACCCCAATTTTTTTTTTCTGCACAGCCGTCCGCTACATTGTGTAGCGGACACAAAGAACACCAAAAAATTAGGACTCTGAAGAGTTGTCCGCTACATTGTATAGTGGACATAAAAAAAGGTCAAAATTTTCTAAAGTGTTGAGGTTTTAAGACTCTACAGAGGCGTCCGCTACACTATGTAGCGGACGGGGCTAATAAAAAAATTGAAACTTAGATTTGATGGCTCTCATAGGTCCATCAGAAAAAAAAATTCCAGTATTCGGTCGAAAGATTATTAGAAAAAAATTACAAAAAAATTATTACAAATGTCAAACAAACTTGATGGCTTATACAAAAAATTAAAGGTCCACTGCAGCTTGTTCGTCCTTATCTTCGGCGTCATCTTCTTCCCTATCTTGCAAACCCCCTAGACTTATCCCCAGTGCCTTGTAATGGTTCCGCTTGTCGTGGTCGGTCATTTTGTTGCACAATGCACACCTTCTCAACTTTTTAGGTTGAGTTGTCGTTCCAATAGAGCTTTTCATCCACGTAGATCTCTTGCGGCCTTTCGTTTGCGATATAATTGGATCCAAAGGCCGGATATAATTATCGCCTTCCTCCCCGGGCTCGTCATCTTCTGATCCCGTCGTAGGTTCGGTGTCAACCGCATTGCTGACTGAAGCTGCTTCCAACTGGTCGACGATGGGCTCTTGCTGCTGAGCTACCTCGAGGAGATGTTTATATCCGACCATTGTAGCAGCACCTTTTACGGACAAACGGGTGAACATCGTCACCAGATGATTATACCGCAACGTCTCTGATTCTTCAAAGTTAGTATACGGGTGCTCTGGAAAGGCAACGGTACCGTGCAACCTGTTTGCACCTTTCGTCCACTGTGCCAAGACGTATTTATCGGGGATTGTCCTGATATTCTTCTGGGTGAAAAAGCACAGAATGTGTCTACACATGATGCCATGGAACTCAAACTTCTTACGAACACATGTCACCGAGTCCGTCAATGTGTCATGGCTCACCGTATATATTATGCGCAACTTCTCAGGGACGCGGTCATTCACGAGTGAATAAACCTTATAGCGTAGAATTTTATGCCACCTTGTTTATATAGTATCGTCCTGACTTTCGCAGCTTTACTTGGTATAGCAGGAAGATCTCCTTCGTATAGACTTTGGCACCGTTCAGCTCCAGCGGGGTCTTAAGCAACCTTCCCCTTTGTTTGTACGTGGTTGCAAAGTCTGCAGCCCTTTGCATACACGTGATGCAAACGTTCAGGGTATTTGTTGCTTATGTGCCAAGTGCACAAGTTATGTCGAGTATCTGGGAAGACGGTAGCAATAGCATTCTTCAATTCCAAATCTTGATCGGTGATGATCACTTTCGGTGCTTTGTTGTTCATGGCTTCCAGCCACGCCCTAAATAACCATTCAAAAGAGCTCTCGCTCTCGTCCCTTAACAAGGCGAACCTGAACGGGATGGAGTGATAATGATGATTGACCCCCGTGAAAGGGGTGAACGGCATCGAGTACTTGTTGGTACGGTATGTGGTGTCAAAAGTCAGGACATCCCCAAAATGCTTATAAGCAAGCCTTGAACGACCGTCGACCCAAAAAATTGTGCTAACTCGATGCTCGTCGTCAAGTTTATAATCGAAGGTAAACTGCGGGTCCTCCATCTGCATCCGTTTCAATAGGCTCATTGTGGATTGAGCATCATTGAGGTCATACGCGGCTCATCTATGGGTTTGGACCGCGTTACGAACGTCTGTCGTATTAAAGTTTAAATTTTGAATTCCCCCAGCTTGTTCAGCAAAAACATTAACAATCTCGGTAAGTCCTATACGCGCATCGCTCATTGTGTGAATTAGGCTCCTCGCGACCTTACCCATCTTCTTGTGTTGATGCATCTGACTCACCTTAGAAGGGGTTACTAACGGGTGATTGTGTGCCAGTTCCAGGCTGGTAATAAGCCAATGATCTTGCTTGGGTTTATAGCTTACGAACATTTTGACCTGGCAATTCGTGCGCGCAAAGCAGTCCTGTCTTCTACGCGAATATCCTATTTCGTCATCACTGTCATCGTTGCCTACGCGTGTCTCATTCTGCACTGGGTTTCTGCCCCTATGACACTCGTATAAGCGAGAGCATATCTTTTTCGTTACGTTGCTTATTCTTGTAGTCTTTATTCTAATGTCAAAACCAACCCTCAATGAATACGCTCGAAAACATTCTTCAGCTTCTTCCAATGTTTGAAACGTTCGTCCTAGATACGGATCACTAGCATCAACGGGGGTGTTGGAGCTCGACACGAAATCAGACATTGTGAAACAAGACCTATGTAGAAATAGATTACGCTTGACAATCAAATGACATTTTCAACTGAAAATATTATCTCAAAATTATCTTGGCGAATAGACCAATTTAGGATGACAAATATACCATATACATAATCTCAAAAGTGTCTCCCATTTTGCTAATTATAGATTTATTGAACATAACAAATTAAAATTACTAAGATAAATAGACAAATTCATCATGCCAAAATACAACAAACATATCTCAAAAAATTCGAATTTAAATAGGATACATGTGTCGAAGTTAGCGAACCTAAAAAAAATCGAAATTAACTACAATGAATTTGTTTAAAGTTAACAAATTTCTAGCTTATGAACATCACAAGTTGATGAATAGAGTGACAAATTTCTAGAACATCACAAAAAATCTATATTTTTTTGTCCAAAAAAAAAATTATACTTTATCAGTCAATCCACCCAGAAATTTTGGAGATCACAAACTTTCCTTGCTTGAGTAAAGCTTGAAGCAAGTGTTACTCGAAGCTTGAGGGGAGCTGAAAGTGGAAGAAAGTGAATCTGAAGGAGAAGAAAATTTTGTTAAAAGAGCGGAGAATTAGGGAACTTTTGGGTATAAGAGTAATACTGTCCGCGATACTGTATAGCGGACAGAATTGCCAACAACTCTGCCACGTGCAGAAATAAAGGTACATAAATAAATTTTGCATTTAGAACGTCCGCCACGCTTTGTAGCGGAAACTGTTGACGTGACAGATACGGACAAGGTAACCGTCGTGGGGGTAAAGAACTGACAGAAGACTTTCTTGGCGGGCGACGGGATAGTTCCTGACATGTGTCAGTCGAAAGGCCGTCTGCTACACAGTGTAGCGGGCGTCTTTTTCCTTACACATGTCAGGACAAGAAAGTCGTCCGCCGCATAGTGTAGCGGACAGGGGAGGAAGGGCAAAATGATAAAAAAAATACTGTCCGCGACACTATGTCGCGGACAACTGACAGTTTTTGAAAAAAAAAAAGATTTGGGCCGTCCATCTTTTCAGGATGGACGGCCAGATCGCGCTTGCAAAATACTCTATTTTGATAGCGCTCTCAACGGATCAGCTTCTATATATATATATATATATATATATGGAGAGAAAAATATTAAGGATTTTATTGAAATTTCCTTGCCCTATCTTCTTCCTCTTTCTCCCCCTTTCTCTCTCTGGTTTCACGAGAAACAAGAAGCCATACAATATTTTGATGGCTGGAAGACTAACTAGGGTATCTATACCAACGCTAAAAAGGATTTTCCTAGAAACCCTTGGACTTAATTATTTATTTTCTTTCCCAAGCTTGCCAACAATTTATTATATAATGAAATTACCCTAATTTAATTAGTTTAAGGTAAAAATAAAATTTTATTGACAAATAAAAGTTTTGTGTGTTACATCTTCAGCCTCAACCATTGGAATAGTTCTAAGGAAACTGCACCCAGAAGTCCAATATTTATAAAGGATTCTATCCTGATATCAAGAGATAAAACAACTCTGGATTTTGTAGGATTAAAGCTGGAAGTTAGTCGAACGAATTGACAGGTTTTCGATTAAACCTGCCACTTAACTTTTATACTGGCTGTTTAGGCACTCTTAATATAAGCCGTTCTATAACCAAGTGTAAAAAGTTGACCCTTTGACCAACCGGCCGGTAAACCACGATAAATCGACTAGTAAGTTGTTGGGCACAAAAAATCTGCAAGGTCTGTTTTCCTTTTTTTCTTATCCCTGTACTTGTTTTCAAGCTCAATTTGTACTTGAAATTTGTTTTTCCCGTACTCTTTCCGGTGTACGTGTATGTATATACAACATAAGCAGCAGGTGATAAAAATAAAAATAAAAATAGTTCTTTAGATAAAAGTAGTTCATAAAGACTTGTCCTTGTTATAAGTCCCAGAAAGAGACAAAAAAGGAATGCAAATCCTAAGCCTAAGGTTCAATATTCCCCACTGTCCTCTTCTCGCGTGACTCGTGATCTGTCGAGCTGGAGGTATCCTCAGTCGCAAAGTCTGAGTCGTCCTCCTCATAATCATCAATCACTTGAAGGTTGTCAGAGTCGGTAGAGGCTCTAGAGCATGGCTTTCGGATCTTCCCTCCCGGCGGATGGCGAGGGGGTGTCGGCGACCACTACATTAGAGCTGAGCTTTGTTTTTGTCATATCAGTTTGACCACTAGTGTACATCAAAGCTCAGCTCCTTTTTTTTTCTTTTTTTTTTTCTGGATGTTGTTGTTGATATTCATTTGGGGGTTTGCCTTTGTGGACATTGTCGTGGATGTTCGGCCACATGGACTTATCTGGCACAGGAACAAAAGATAAGGGACTTATGTGTTTTATGTCCGAACTTAAGGGTCCTAAATGAATTATAATAGTATTGCTCTGGTTATTGTTCAGGCTATTGCATCAAAGCTTGCTCTGTTACGGCTAGTTGAAGTCTTTTATTGCTTAACTATGTTTATGTGAGTGAAAAGTAGGATATAAACAAGAGGGAAATCACCACTAACACACACGTAGTATTTCATTGATAGATTAGGTGTAGCCTTACATTTTACATTGAAAAAAGGACCATTGCCCAACTCCTTATAACATAATATTAATTCCTTAATTGCAAGTTTTGGTAAACTCCAGGTTCACGGTGCAATTAAGGTATCGTTTGAAATCACTTAAGTTTTCAGTTTTTTCTTCAGTTCTGTAAACTGGAGAAAAAAACGCGTTTGATTTTCGTTTTTTTTCCTTCAGTTTTGAAAATCAAATTTTAAAACAGAGCTATTTTTCAAAACTCCCATTTTGGAGTTTTTGGTTTTTGTTTTGAGACCATCACCGCCACCCGCCACTGCAACCACTGTCCTCGCCCCGGCCACCGCCACCCCCCACCTGCCACGCCACCCCCACTACCGCCACCCGCTATCGGCCACCGTCACCCCACCGCCACCACCACCAAAGAAAAAAAACTCAAAATAAAAACTTGGTAATCAAACACTCAAAAGAAAAAACTCAAAATAAAAAATGGGTAATGTTTTTGTAAAAAATAAAAACTAAACTGGTTTTGGTTTTCTTTTAAAACTGAAAATCAGAACTGTAAGTGATTCCAAACAGACCCTAAGTCTTCAAAAGAAACATGAAATAAAACTTTAAGTAGTAAATATGAATTCAAGGGTTTACTCTTCTTCTTCCACCCGTATTTCATTCTCTTCATCAAACAACCACCACTCCCATCCACCGTCACGACCAACACCACCACATCACTACCCACACACCACATCACTAGTGTTCTTGACTCACGCTGACCGATAGGAAAGGGGCTTGCGAATGCTAGCTCTGGTTGAAAGATAGTAGCGATGTGCATCCTTTGGAAAAGGTAACCTAAAATGGCTGCTTTACGCTGAATATCTAACAAAATACTTCACATCTATTACTAATTTATCACAGCTATAAGGAAAGGTAAACTATAGAATGTTGATAGCTCAATGATGAACGAGAGGGTTTAGTTGCATCCTTTGGAAAAACACAGGGCTCTTAGTGTAATTAAGCCATTTTTTAAACACAATATTTATTCATATTTTCCACTAGAATTACGCTAAGACTGCCGTTACTCCACGGTTTTCTTTTCTAAAACCTCTCTAATTTAGTATTTCTACCTCGGCTGAGCCACCTCATCTTAATTCTTGCTTGATGGCCCTCTCGTTGCCGCTTGAATCGTTCCAACTCATTAATGAGTTCATTATCTAATCTAATTGCTCTTAAAAGAAAAGCCCCAGTCCCGTTTCTGCTGCCAATGCTAGTTTCATCCAGCACGTGGTGGCGTGGTACCCTTTTGGTAGCTGCTTCAGTTTCCTCTTTTGCTCCCTTTCGCCCTGGCGAGCATCCTCATGTCGTCAGATATACGGGTGGCGAGATCACGTGGGTGGTCCATCATGCGTTTAGCCCGTGTGTTAGAGTGAAGATTACTTGTTCCTGATTACGAGTCTGGCCTTTGGTGTTTCGTGTTTGGTAGGTTAGTGGTGCCACTGATCGGTGGTTGCTAGACATTATTCAATCATCCAAGTTATCTTTTTGTTTCCCTCTTTCGTAGGTTGGATTGGTGGTGGTTGATCTGTCTTTCGGGTTGGTGGGCGTTCTGGTGCTCTGCGGGTTATAGTTGGTGGTGATTCTTTAAAAGGGTTATTTTTACCTTACCAGGTTAATTTCCCTTTCTCTCTTTTGGTCAGAAAGACTGCTTTTAATGGTCTGGTGGTGGTTGTCATTGCCTTCGTGGTCAGGTTGCTAGTTTACGTTGCAAGACAAGAGGAATAATATGGGTGTGTTGGTTATAGGTCCTGCTGGTGGCATGATGGTGGGAGGTTGCAATTTTAGTCGATGTCTAGTTTCTTTTCTTCTAACACTTTCAACGACAATTATTAACAGCATTTTTTTAGCGTCACTAAATAAAAGTCACTAGAAACATATTTCTTAACGGAGAAAAAATGTATGTTACTTGGCAAAGAAGAAAAGTATGTTTCTTAGCGGAGGAAAAAAGACACGTTACTTGGTGAAGAAGAAAAGTATGTTTCTTGGAGAAGAAGAAAAGCACATTACCTAGCGGAGATGAAAAGTATGTTACTTGGCGGAGAAGAAAAGTACTTTTCTCGGTGGAGAAGAAAATTACGTCAGTTAATGGTGCGCTTCGCCCGGCTCGGTAGCGTTGAACTTTGACAGTTAAAAATATTGACATGTCGTGGGAGCGGGACCCAAGAGCGGTTTAAGAGTGCATAGCCAAGATGGGATAGCAACGTCAAATAATCTTGCCAATGGCTCTGCAAAAGGTTCAAAATTGACTCTCTCTTTTGATGAATCTGATTTGAAGGGTGTACAAGACCCAGAAGTCAATGCGGAAGTCATCACACTGCGGATGATTGCCTTCGACATGAAGAGAGTACTAGTTTATAACAGTCATTGTTTTCATGCATTCAAGCAAATGAAACTCCCTCGCAAAAGGTTGAGTCATGTGCCTTCACCACTTCTGAATTCACACGTCTCACTGTGAATATTGAAGGATCTCTCTCTCTCTCTCTCTCTCTCTCTCTCTCTCAGAGTCCCAGCAGGCACGTTGTCAAAGTCATCTCTTCCTATTGGGACGACCAAGCCTTAACAAGCTCTACGTGGTGGTTTTCACCTATCATTTGAAGATGAAGTTCCCTACAAAACAGATCGTATTGGAAATAAAAGGAAGCCAAACTACGGGCAAGTGGTGTTGTAGCCGCTTGCAAGCACAAAGAGGCCATGCTAGTCGAGGATCAGTGCAATAAGAAGACAACAAGGAGGGCCAAACAAAAGGAGTCACTTGACTCTGTTCCTCTTTTTCCTTAGGGAATGAGGAAAAATTGGTTTTCATTGGTTGCATGGTGCAAAGAGAGCTTCATGAACAACTCATCTCCTTCTTGTCCAACTATCACAATGTGTTTGCATGGCCCGCAGCGGGCATCCCCGGTGTTGATCCAAGTGTAATCTCTCATTTGCTCAGGGTTGATCGTGCACACATGTTGGTCAACCAAAAGAAGTATTTGTTTGCCCACAAGCGACAATTTATGCATTAAAAAAGAGGCATAAATAACGTCACGACCGATTTCATTCAAGAAATTGACTATCCAGATCGGGATCTCCGATATGCTTATGGTTTCTAAATTACACTGAAATTGGCATATCTGTATTATGTTCACCAACCTCAACAATGTTTTCTTGAATTGCTACCCTTTACCTTGCATTGACATCCTGATTCATGCAACTGGTCATTAGCTCCTTAGTTTCATTGACGCTTTTTCGCATACAACCATATTTATATACTCAAGGTAGACATCCTAAAGACGACCTTTAAACTGATCAAGCCCTCTATCGTTGTGAATTGATGCTCTTCGGCTTAAAAGAATGTCAGAGCTGCATATTAATTAGCGCTTGGTGAACAAGATGTTCTAGCCTTTCATTAGCAAAAACATGGAGGTTTATGTTGATGATATTCTCGTCAAAGTTTGATCTCAAAAGGATGTCTACTGAGTGACAAATACAAACAAAGTTGGGCAAAATATCCACCCATTAATTGGGCCGTTGGGATCAGATTTCCATAACATCTACAAATACTTTATGGTCCTCTATTTCTATTAGAATAAGGTAACCACCTTACGCCCCCATATGAAGGCCTTTATGAGGTTCAGGTAAACCTAAGTACTAACGCACTTTATACACTTTCTTTGATATTCAGTCTTCTCCCTCATGTTAAAACTGACTTAAGCCCTGGAGGTCCTCCGGCAGAACAAAATCCGTCGAGTAACCCGTTGTTTATTTTGTGTAGTATAATTCCGCTCAAGAGTTACAAGGTCTCTCCAGAGTTTCGACGTAACAGATATGTAGAGAGATTGCGGATTTACCACATTCAATAATGTTGCAGGAAATAAGATGGGGGGTGGGAAGTTAAAATTAGAGATTTATTGAATTCATTGTCTAAGCGAACGTAAATAATCATGCTTATGTTTCGATTTTAGAATCTACAAGCAAAGGGAAAATATAGCAGTCTTTTATTCATTGTACAGAAGCAAAATTAAGATAAAAGTGCCTAATAGTGCTAGATGTTTACTTCAGTTTGCTTTTTCTAAAGCAAAATTCAGATGATATGACGACGTGCTCATATATCATGTTTGTGTGTTGATAAGTTTGTACTTTCTTAAAACAATGAGCGTGACGAGGAGAAGAAGGGACTACGAGGTTTTTCCATTCAAATATTAAAGTTCTTAAACTAACTTTAAATGTAGACATCAAAACGAAAAATCATGCTTTTTCAGTGGCAAAGACAAAACTTGAATTACTGATGTGAGGGAGCTACGTCACTATACCTTGAAAGGCTACAGTTTGGACCACTAAAGAAACTAGACATTAGACCCTTGATGGTTCACTTAAGAGTGTAAGGAATGGTTCACTTCAGTTGTTAACATAATTACGGGAATTGTAGTAGTACAAGTGATAAGCACTTCTAATACTTCATGGGAGTAAGTACAAGTGAAAAACTAATGTGGTGATTGACTTAAGAAATTTTTTTAGCTGCAACTCTGGTCATAAAAAGAGCCAACAACCCTCCATACAGTGGCCTGCTAAATATGCTTAGTGGCTATCAACAAGTGATGCTAAAAACATGCTCCCAAATATTATTGTTAAAGGTGTCTACATATATGTCTTCAAATACAACTAACAATCATAAATGGTCACTATACAGGGAGATGTAGGCGAGTTGCAGCGAAAGAGCTTATCCTCTTACTTAACTTAGGCTTCATGGTCTTCGATATATAATCTTTTCCCTTATAGAGGTGAACACAACGATTTTCACAGACAAAAAAATCTCTCTTATGCAAAATTGTAATTCTAGAAAAAGTAGGTACATTTTCATAAGATGCTATTCTCCTTTTTATCTCATGTTGTACATTAATCATGGATACAACATTTGAAGATTTATGTTACATTTTTGTTAACCGAACCGACTACACTCGGTTTCCAGCTAGCACTACATAAAGTAAATTATTCTATAAAACTATTTAACACATGAGTTTTATTTTGATTGAAGGTGTCAAGTAGCATAGAAACCTTTCCAGAAACTAGAACGCAACCGCCATAACACGCACTCCTCGTCAGCGTCTCCTGTTTATGGGTTCTTTGCGGGAATTGAAGTACACGGTTGCAACAGGCATGCCTAAGTTGAGCTGCGTAGCAAATGTGCGAGTACTGAAGTTGGTACGCGAAACCGGCGGCTGTAGAAAGCCAAGGGGACCTCTCTGCTGGAACAACACAAATATGAAGCGGTGGATCCCCACTGGTGGACGTGGCCCTAGATATGGAAGAACTTCCATACCTGCAAATTTCTTCACATATTCACATATCAAAAAAGCCCTATAATAATATGTTATCACACACCCCATTCCATTGGATTAGAGTTTATCGTAAAGTATTGCGCAAATTATCTTTAATGAAGTATTCTTATTTTCTTATTTCCTCATATCTTTTGTATTTTATTCATTTCTCCCAAAATTATTGACCGAGGTTGAATGCACAAAATTTAAGAAGATAGTCAATACTAGTTTGTTTTTCAATATGTCCTTATACTCCTTCTCTCCTAGAATTATTGATCGAGGTTGAATGTACAAAATTTAAGAAGATAGTTAAAACTAGTTTGTTTTTCAGTATGTCCTCCCTCACATGCACTAGTTCTACCTTCATATCTTCAAATGTATGGCTCGCCATTTCTTTTCCTTTTTCATTGATCCGCTAAGCGGAACAAGGGTGTCACCACCGCCACTATTCATCGTCATTGACGGCTTTTTCTTTATTCTCCAACAAGTAGGTGCTTTGAGGATCACTTTTTGTCCGCTAAAATTGAAGATTTTAAGGTTCCAAACCTAGCTATGAAAGAGTCAGTGGCTTTTGAACTTTTGGGACTGCAAATTTCGGACCTTCAACTACCGTATGTTCTCCGACATAGTATGTGGATGAAGTCGTATCTGATTGTACTTGCGATGACAAAAATTGCATCTATCCTTCACCTAGGTACTTATTCAACTTTCGCAAGATATGCCTTAACTTTGCCAAGGGGGTAGGCTGTTCACCTCACCGCTTTAGTTTTTGCTTCAACCACCATATCCACCTTCCTCGACCACCAGGGCTGCCTCAAACCACCACAACAATCACCATGATCACCAATGTTTCCCTCAAACATTACCACCAATCTTCTTCTAGATCAGATCCAAACAAATTCTTTGTTAAATCTTAAACCACATTGAGTTTAATTAAAGATTATAGAGGGAAAAAAACCGATCTTGTTGGTTAGATCAAAATACAAAATCAAAGTGAGGCTGCGATCAAATATGAAAAACTGAAAAAAAAATTCCAAAATCAGTTGTGATTTGGTTTGAATCAAAAATCACACCCAATTTATAAGCTCTCCCATAAAATTTAACCAAAGTTTTGGTTTGCTTTGGATTGTGTAGTGTGGTGGTGGCAGTGGTGGTCGCTGATGAGTATAGTGGCTGGTAGCGGTGTTAAAGGGTTTGGTGTTTGATGGGTGTGGTTGAGGTTTCAATGGTGGTGGTGATGCGGAAGTGGTTGGATATCTGTGTGTGTGTGTGTGTGTGTGAGAGAGAGAGAGAGAGAGAGAGAGAGAGAGGGGCAGAAGGTGGTTGCCGGTGTCAGTGGGGGATGAGCAGAAGGTGGTCGCCGAGGTGTGCGTATGGGTGGGTGGGTCTGGGTGATTGGGTAATGTGAGGTGGTCACTGACCTGTGTGATGTGCGTATATGGTCTCACGTGCGTCTGTTCATGTGACAATCAGTGCGCAGTGGTGTTTGAGGGTAAAGTTTGGTTGTGGGATGGTGTTGGATACGCGAAGAGGGATAAGGGTGCACCGGTGGTGGTTCGCTAGTCTCTCTGTGTCTGTGTGTGTGCGCGCGAGGGTGTGCGTGTGCGCGTGTGTGTGTGTTTGTGCATACACGCGTGGGGGGTGTGTGTATGTGAGAGATAGGTAACGGACAATGGTGTTTAGGGGTGGAGTTCGGTGGTGGGATGGTGTTCGAATAAGGAGATAGGGATAAGGGTGCGTTGATGGTGGTTCACCGTTTTATGTAGCCCTCGGCAGCGATAGCTGGTTGTCGGTGGCAGTTCTTGAAGAAGGGGAAGATTTGAGAGGTAGAATTCCAATAGTAAGGTCGCGTCACCATAGAATGGGGGACCCATGATGAATTTGGGAGCAAACAACACATGAGGGTCAAATCATTGTTATGCTAACTATCAACCCCACATCAACCGACGAGCTTATCTAGACAAGCAAGGAAATGACAAAGGTTGGAGGCCCCAAGGAGAAACCTATCACTACATTCATCACGATATGCTCATGGGACAATATGGGCCGATTTGATAGATCTCACTCACTATAGAGCATGTTAGCCCAGGCCTCAGACATGTAGGCCAACCTTGTTACTCTAAACCATACCCTAATTGAACATGGACTTTCCTTTTTCAATAGGTTACATAGTTCTTGAATTTTCTACCGTTAGTGGTGAGACCAGTCAGTCGACCCTTAAGCTCATAGGTCGATCCACAATCCAAAATGGTGAGCTGGCCGAAGTTGATTTTTTCAAGTTGAGATTATTTTCTAACTCCCGTTATGATACAGATTTTACTTGGTTTATCGACCTACTAGCCGTTATGGTGTTTCTTAGGCCTAAATGGAGGATTTTTTCCATTCTCAATTTCACATAACGACCCCAAAGATTTTCCGTCGCTGATTTGGCCAATTTACACCCAATGGTCGGAGAACTAGTAGCTGACTTTATAGAACGATTCACACAAGTCAAACAACCTAAATTCAACTTTGTAAGTTTAACCCTAAAAGACCTCCATTTTCATCAAAGACTCAAATTGAAGGGATAAAATTTCATGACCTGTCCAATCTAAGCGATAGGGCCTCAAAATATGAGGAACTGCTGCAGAGCCAGAGATATATGTTGAACTCCTTGAAGGGAGCCTACTATAAAGAACACAAGCTAGGGTTTATGCTATTGAACATTGCCCTGAGGTCAAACTTAAAAAATCTATTGCCATGACATCTTATACTTGCAAGGCTATAATTTGGCCTGAGAAAGGCCCTATCTTAGTTTGGCAGAGGTGAAAAATTGAAATAAATTTTACACTTTTGACATCACTAAGGTTGATCAAATCCTTAATCATATGCTGAACGCTGGTATCTCAAGGCTATCTCAATATGGCAAAAAATGCCCATGGCCAAATCTGAAGATCTAAGGAATAAAACCAATTGTCAATATCACGACAAGTGGGGACTCATTCAACTAAAAGTTGCAACATGTTTCGTGATTTGATGCGGGAAAAAAAATTGGCCTAGTAGTAATGAGCAGGATAAGAGAGAGTTTTCTAAGGAGGAAGGAGTGGAACTACTTCCATAGGCCTATTGACACCTCAGCCATGAGGTGTCAATATAGCATTCTCAATTTGACAATGCATTTTAGAAACTACTGTGATGTTGATTTGTGGTATAAAGTCGAATACACACATGTAACCCTCTTATATTCTCATGTGATGAACTATTTAGGTTCTTATAACTTAGGTAGCGTTTGAAATCACTACCAGTTTTGGTTTTCTATTTCCTAAAAATAAAAACAAGTTTAGTTTTTTTTTTTTACAAAAACAAATGGCTGTTTGATTAACCAGTTTTTATTTTGAGTTATTTCTTTTCGGTACCCAGTTTTTTTTTTTTAGTTTTTCTTGGGTGTGACAGTGGCCAGCGGCAACGACTGCCAGCCGGCTTGTTGCCGGGGCTTTCGGCCACCGGTGGTGGCTACCGGCGGGATGCGGTGGTCGGCGGTGGCTGTGGTGGTCTCAAAATAAAAATCCAAAATTCCTAAATGAGTGTTTTAAAAAAACAGCTCTATTTTAAAAACTGATTTTCAAAACTAAAGGAAAAAAAACGAAATATTGTGTGCCAAACGTGTTTATTTTCTCCTGTTTACAAAACTGGAAAAAAAATTCTTGTTTAGTTTATAGATTGATAGCTAGTTGCTATCGCTGATTGGTATGTTTGTGTTTTTTTTTACTAAGCTATGAGATACCTGAAATCAAGTGTGCTCAATACTATCCCTAAAGTCGAACGTAAGCCTGTTAACAACTTGTCCGTGTCATTTTAGATGTTTCGATTGTTGATGTTTCCTAAGAGAATTATTTATATGTACACCGTTGGTGAAACCAAAATTTTATATCCATTTCATGTAAGATCTCAAGTATTTCACGTGCTAATTCCAAAATTAGAATACCTTCTTTTATAAGGATAGTATTGAGAATACTTAATTTCAGGATACTATTTTTTAAGGTTGCTGAAAGTTATGAAATAATTTTGCGCAACGAAGAAACTTCGAGTTTTTACCCCGCTCTCACAACTAAGGTTGTACTTGTCTGTCGCTCATAAGTAATATAAGCATGTCTTCTACGAACTAGGAGCAATATTAATGTCTCTTGCAACAGTCGGAATATTTGGAATCTAAAATTTTAAGTAACGTATGAAAGTGTCAATTCATTGAAGCATACAACAATTGAAATCGACAACGAGTAACAGATCTTAGGGGTCGCATGATAAAGAATAAATGCAAGCACTTTTAGGCACGCAAAAATGATAAAGTGCAACCAATGTAGCAACGTTAACACAAATTATATATATATATAAGAGCTGGCGGTTATTGTGCCACACCATGCATAATGCTTAAGGCATGCATATAATTTAGTCTATGTTGACAAGAAACGAAAACATGCTCATGTGCGTCAAAAAATGCATGCAATTCTTGGAATTGCAGGTAAATACAAACAAAAACGTTCATTAGTTCCTTACCTTGAGTAGGCGTCGTTCGGCCTGGTATATCTGTAACAACCCTGAGATATACAAAGGAAATGCAATCTAAAACATATAAACACAACTAGGATCGTAAGAAAACTAGTTAGGGGACTAACCAATGCACTAATTCTCTCAAGGAAGGTTCGCTGGGGCTAGGTGCATCAGGATCTGTCATCACCTGTAAGAGTCAGCTGTATTTAGTACACAGGGCATACTAACTCCAATGAAAAAATACAAAATATTGTGCATCATTTGTTACTTGTACACTCTGCATGTATGGAAGTCTTATTCTACGCCCAAGGTAGAAGCATGACCACAAAGTGTACAACCACACACACACACACGCGCGTATTAAACTAAAAGATCGAGAGAGAAACCAAAGTATAGAGTTGGTGGGGATCCCCATAGATGGTGACGCGAGGGGGACTGACAGCAACGGAAGGCTTGATGTCACACCCGTTAGTAACGTGCTTCGAACTATAGTACACTGACATGGTAGCCGTAGGGACGAATGGGTCCACAACATCGCCAATGACTCTCCCTACAACCAAAGGATCAACGTTGATGGACATGACGAAACTTGAGGGAACACAGCAATGGTGGTGGTAAGAATAAGGAAGCCTGGGTTTTTGTTTCTTTAACCCTTGAGTGAAAGTGGAGACAGCTTGTGTAACCAAGAAAAGCATGCACAGGGGAATCAAGAATTGTTGGTAGTGTGTTCCACATGTGACCCCTCCTTGTGTATAACGCCCACAGTCTGTGTCTTTTCTTGTGACCTATACGTGCTCTCTCACAAGTTGACGTCTAGGAAAAAGGACGGGGGCATCGTATCAAATGGTGGAATGATTCTTCTATGGGATAATTGCGTAAAATACCCATGTGGTTTGGGGTCGTTTCAAAAAGACCCCTCATGTTACAAAAATTGTAAATGGCCTCCTGTCGTATTAATTATGTTGCAACCGTTAGGGAAATCGTCCAAATTAACGGAACATGATATTCACTTTCTTAAAAAATGCGTTTGATAAAATTTAATATATTAAAAAGACTAAATTAACCTGCTTTTTTTTTCTCTCTCCCACCAAGTCTCAATTTCTTCTCCATTCCAATCAAACTCTAACCCTAGCCACCACCTCACCAACCAAAACCCTAGCCGCCACCCCCACCCAGCCCCATCTACCACCATCGCCGCCCATTTTGGCCACTATCCAGCCCTGCCGCCGGCAGCGCCTTCATCAACTGGAGCCAAGTTTGTCGCCACCACGAGTCCTTCCCACCCACCTTGAACTCCGTGTCGCCATCCTCGTTATCTCCCCCACCTCTTACATCGCCGCTCGCCCCGCAATCGACCCCAGCGACTTGCGCCGCCGCCAATCTTAATCAGCTCATTCATTCCCTTTTAGCCCCACTCTCCTGATCCAACGCCTACTAGGCGGAGCAAATAATCAATCAAGCCAAAGACAGAGATGCAATTTATGTCTTTGCTATGTCATAAGGTAGCTCGCGGTGGATAAGATGGATGTGCTCCAGCTCACTCAAGAATGAGTAGTAGTAGAGGAGGTCAAAGCTGACTAGTTGTTGAGGCTGATCCGTAACAGCAACGAGATCGACCCACCCACTTTCGGGCCATCAACCCTATCCAATTGTCCCGTCGATTGCCCCGCCATAAACTCTAGCCAATTGCGCCGCTGCCATCAGCCTGATTCAACAACCAAAACCCTAGCCTATCCAAAACCAAGACCATTCGGGGGGGAAAATCCTAAATCTGCAATTACGGTTTCGATCAGGCCCCGTTAGGCGCTCGCCACTAGCCATGTCCACCCACCATGACCAGCGTCGCCACCCGCCAGCACCGCCAGCACCGCCATCAACCCCATACTCGCGCTGGCACCATCATCTTGATCCACCACCACGAGCTGCCCCCTGCCTAATACCAACATCATTCCTACAAAAGAAAAACCCTAGATCTACGATTACAATTACAGTTTATATGGAGGGACAATTTTGACATTTTTTCATTCTGTTACGGGAGTTGACAGGTGTAACACTTTTTTAAGCTTTAGTGTCTTTTTGCAACGACCCCAAACTATAGGGGTATTTTACGCAATTATCCCTTCTTCTATATGGTTGTCTGAACAACCAACGCAGTATGGGAAACATTTTACAGAGAGTGGATGAACAGGCTAAGTTTCCTAACACGCATTTAGGTTTGGCTTAGGTTATTGGATACCTCGTGTTTCACTTATATTCACATGTAATAAAGCTAAAAATTAGGCACGTTAAATTGTACCCTGTAGCTCTTTCTTTCAACAACCTGAATATTAAAATTTATGTTTGGAAGCATATTAAGTATTAACTGGAACTCAAAGTTAGACTTTGAGCAATAAGAAATGGTTGACTTTGGGTGATAAGAACTCAAATCAAAGATTCTATACGGCAGTGAGTTTCTGGAACACAAAATTTTAAGGCCTTCGTCGTTAATAGAAACTTTTTTGACAATTTAGCTCACAACCTTAGACCAAACCCCTCTCTCAAATCATCATCATGCCCTACTCCAGTCCCTCGCCTCTGGCTTTAACCGTGAACAAATTTACCTATACAATGCACCCTTTACCCCTACAAAATATCTAAAGTTGTCTTCCAAATGAAACCCTCGAAATGGCCTAGCAAATGGTATAATTGTTGAATACCATCAAAGTCATTGAAATTAATTTTGGGACGGCATTATCATGTTGACATAAGCACGAAAAGTTAAAGTCATGGTTTGAATGATAAGTTAGCTTCAAACCATAGGATAAAACAATTCCCATATGTTAAACATAATTTTGGTCATGTCCAATTAATTTTGGATAACTTAAGTACAATATATGATCTGATGAAAAGTAAAAGACCTAGCCGACTAGATGTCTTCCCTCCCTGCGACCGATCTCGGTTAGAAAATATGACAATATAAAAATTAAAATCAGAATTTTCTATTTCATCTTACTTCGAGCTCTAGACAACTAGAAGCGTGATCAAATAGAGTTTTAAAACTTTTCGACTATAAAAAGTTGAGTCCAGTCCGAAACAAAGAGCGAGATGTAGGTTGCCTCTTGTAGGGCCCGGTCGAACTATGATGGTTTTGATCCCGACTTGTCCGGTTGAGTACGTCCCCTCTTTGACCCCTTGTCGAATTGAAACCAAATTGTGTTTAATTTAGCCTTTGCCTTTCCATTACTTATTTTGGGATGTAATTCACAAAAATTACATGAAAGCAATTTAGAGACCAAATAGGTATAGCGGGTACCTAACATCTTATCGTTGTATAACTTAATTAGTTCCTGAATCCGGATCTCCGATTTCGTAGATCGAAAGCTTAAATTGGACAACTCATAATCGAATTAAGGTTTTTTTGTTTTATTTCCTTAATTGTAAAATTAACCCTAAAAATAAGATAACGATAATGAGTTAGACCTTCATGGGTTTGGACCCTTTTTCTTACAACCTAACCGCTTCCATTTTGGACCCATTTGGTTCTAAGAGTCCTCCTCTTAGTAATCCCTTGTCTAATTCAATGCATTAATACAGTAAAACTAATAACAATCGTCTTTTTCCTTCCTTTTTTCTCCGACTCAACCAAGCAATAGAGGAGGGGAGGGCGGGGGGGGGGTCCCTTCTTTATGGATTGAAAAATTAGAGGAATGATATTTTTTATCCCTACACACCGCTCGAAGGAAATATGACAAATCTTGTGGGCTATGCTACGTCTAATGTCACTTAGACACGTTAGTAAAAGGGAAAATTAGGAAAACATGGGATTTGTGATTAAATATTTGGGGTTGATGGGTTTTTTTGTGGAAATTGTGAAAAGAGTGGGCCAATTCCTCAAATTCCTGAAAGGTGGGGTGACTTGAGAAAAAATGGGTTTCTCAAAAACTCATCATTTCCTCTTCCCCAAAATACCCCTCCCTACAGTAAACCCACTTCTGTCCCTCCGCCCAGCCATTTCCCAAACATTTATCTCCTCTACCTTCCATGGGTAACAAACAGCTCCTCACTTCATTCTCACGCCATTACCAGATCTACCGACATTACCCCGTGAAGCTGCACCGAGACGGAGCCGAAGCCCCAGCCAACATACAACGGTGAGGCCACCGGTTCCGGTCGCCTCCGAAAGAAGCAGCCACCCTTCCGTGACAGAACGAGAACGATTTCCCATCGTCTGCACAGCTCCTCAAGGTTTTGATCATCTATTGCTCTTTTACTTTTTCGTCGTTCGTTCCGCTACTATCATCTTAATTTCTGCTCTCTCTTCTTGGATTTCAATGTTTGGTTTGTATATGGATGATTAGTGAGGCATTTTGTTTTTTGGTGTTCACAATATATATTTGGGAGAGGTTTTGGCGGAGGAAATTTCGTAATCGCTAATTGACGCTTTTGGAAGGGATGCACACCGTAGGTAAGAATGTCGGAGTATAATACGGAAAGAACCCAAAAAAAATTGAAATAACTCTTACCGGATAGAGAAATTGCGGGGTTGAGATGAGAGGGAGATTGATCTCAAGGAGGTGATCTCAGAATCCCTTACCAAACCGACGTGGGTATACATGCCTGCCAGGTGTTCGATTAAGGCGTAAGCTGGATAGAGTGGAGTGATGAATCAAGCCATGATAATGGCTAGCTTCTCTCGAAATCACATGGTCTAAACTGCCCAAAGGGGATCACTGGTGATAGCCCTTTTACTATTCTAACTCGTGTTGAGTGCCGCTAGTGAATCTTGCTCAATCTCTTCGAATGTGTTGATTAGAGTCCCAGTTGCTCACGTCATGTCCTTTCCATTGTCTATGGTCATGGCTCTTTAGAACACTGTTTGTGTCTGAGAGCAGAGGTGGAGGAATTGACCCCTTTTGGTAGAGTTTGCTAACCAAAATGACTTGGCCAATGGTGGTGTGAAAGGACAGCTTGTTAGTATCATGGGAGTGGCTGATGATGTGAGTAAGATGTAATTGGCCCAGCCAAGGGGTTCGGCGACAGGGATGACTGTAGGGGACTAGTTCATGTTTTCGGAATGCAAGAGTGTGCATGTAAGGGAGAAAGAGCGAGAATGAGCTCAATATTTCCACCTACAATTACGAAAATTGCATGTGATTGCTCTGTCTATTACCGTAATGAACTGTGCATTGAACTAGTTATCTGGTCCCATTTGTTGGTGTTGGTCAACCCCCCCGGGTATTAAGATATACACTACACTAGTTTAATTCCAACCGTGTATAGTAGTTGTCAATTTGGAGTATGAGATACATCAAATATGTGATTGATTGTTTGTCTTTTCTGGTTATCTCATAAGCCATTTAATGTGTTCTTCTGAGGATGTAAGTATATGCTGAATTTATTATAGCAAATTGTCTCCCAGCTATGTAGCGGTTTGTCATGGACATTACCATTATGCCAGGTTCATTTTGGGCCAATTATACTTATGGGAGTGTCCTTGATTTTTAGAATAAGACCCTTTTATGCACCAAGTGTTTCGTAATTAAAGGAAAGATTGCCATGAGGCACACCTAAGCTCTTTGCATCTCACGAGGTATGTGTGCTGAGATTGAAACATTAGTTGTCATTTTTTGTTAACGAGACGTGTACCATACTCTTATATGTTTTCATTGTGCTTTGAACAATATTTGTGAAGATTTTTAACTAGCCGTGCACGCTTGATTAATGTTGAGTATCTTTATTAAGCGCTGCGTGCTCTAGTTAGGTATATTAATTTGCACATTATAACGTTATGATTAACCACTATACATGCAAAGTAGCTACATGACCTGAATTCGAAAAAATGTGAGGTTTTCACTACATGAATACACGTTTTTAGCTACGGAGGATAATCGGTCGGTAAAACGTGTCGAATCGGAGAATACTACCGTGGGTTTTTGCGGTCGTTAAAGACTTATTACCGACGCAGTTAGTGCCGGCGCAAGTCTTCGCCGTGAATGTTTTTGCGGCGGTCTTTTAGCGACCGTATTACCGTCGATAAAACTTTTTCCCAGGAAATTATTTTTTTAGAGGATTTTATATCATTGTTTTAGGGACGGCAGGAATCCGTCGGAATCAAACTTCCATCGATACATGGAGAGCTTTACCGACGAACTTTTAGCGAAGGGACGAATACGTCGCTAAAAGTCCTCGATTAAAACAGTCAGATCTGCCTTTCTTTCTCGTTGCCCGTTGTTCTATCTGAAAAGTCCTCAATTAAAACTACTAAAAAGTCCTCAATTAAAACAAATGGTAGATCTTTCAACATTCTAGACGCTCGAGTTTCCAGGGAGAAAATCGTGAATAGCACAAATACTTTTGGCAATGGAATTCTCGAAAGAGAAACACTTAAGAGGACCACGATAAGGGTAAAAAAGGGAAGATAATGATACAAGTCATTTAGATGTAGAATTTATCCATATAGTTGTGTGACTTAATTAACACGCGTTTTTCCTCAAATGAGATCAATCTTGTTGGGACAAAGATAGTATGTAACAAGTGTTTATACTGTCTCTGTACAGTATGATAGTCCGCAAATTTTTACCTTGCTCTTCTAGGAACATGACTCCAGGTGCTTGTTGTGTTCTCTGCGTTTGTATTACGGGTTGTTGTTGAAGTTTATCTATCCTATCATTTTAGCTACAACTCAATGTGGATTGCACTAAAAGTATCACTTTTAACATTATTTTCGACCCAATTTATCTTGAGGCCGATGGACACCGACACCGAATTGAAATGTCACATTTGCCCTCGTGGCTAGGATTTAGTTACTAAAGGCCTCCACGTCTTATACGGTGTGACACTTAATAGATTTAATTAAGCTATGGAATTATTGCTCAGATATTGAATAATGCTCGATTAGCGTTTCATGTTAAAGTGGTTAAATGGCTTCTGCTTCGGTGAACAAGGACACTTCAGTAGGCAGGCACTTCTTCAAGATCATGATGCCTGGTTTTCGCACAGAACTTGTATGCGATCCCTCTTTCTCTGTGATTTCGCCTGTGTACGCACTATTATCGTTGGTCAATAACTTACTTGTCTTATTGTATTATGAATATGTTAGGCCATACCGGTATCCTTTTGCAGTCAGCTTACCACGGTGAAATCAAAGGAAGCAACTTTAACCAGCCGCAAGGGTTCATGGCCTGTTAAAATCAAGAAGAAGCGCGGCCAAGATGCGTATTGGTTCGAAGTCGGTTGGAACAAATTCGTGCAGCAACATGACCTCAATATTGGGGACTTTGTTGTCTTTGAACACATGGGGCCTATGCGTTTTCAAGTGCTGGTGTTTGATCAAAGCACTTGTGAAAAAACTTTCCCCCAATGTTGAACTCTAAGCCCTAATTACTTCCTAAATTAAATTAATCGTATCGGATATGTGCATTTTGAACAATTTTTGGAAAGTTTGAACATTGCTTATTTGTTTGATAATTTTAGCTTGTTAATTGTGTATTTGACAATTGTGATTATTGATTGATGATTTTAGGCTGTTAATCGATGATTTTAGAATGTTAATCGTGCAATTGAGATATTGAGATTGTTGGCAGAGGGTGGGACCCAATTGATTGAAAGTGGAAAACATATCATTATTCCCAGTTGACTACAACTTTGAATTGGTTTAAGGTTGTCTGTTACGAACAATAATGGGCACTTGTATCTCAAGTGCCAATCCTATTTTCGACAATCACAATTTCCAGTAAATTGGCCCAGATATATTCAACCTTTGCAGTGCATGGCCATCTTAGCCATGACCAAGGGCTGCTTGCTAATATTATCGGTTGTTGAAAGTCCCGTAAAGGTACTTCTTCACAATTAGTCGAAGAATCTAGTAGTAATATATTTTTCCGTTTAGGGAAACGCGATTTATCCCCAAACTCACGTTTGAGCACCACGACTTGAACTCTGTCTCTGAAATTAATCCCAACATAAATTGTGGGCTATAACTAGTGACTGGTAAGTAGAAACGGTTGCAAGTACAACGATCTATATTGAAAACACAAAGATATTCCGTGATTGATATTATTCTTCTGCAGGCCATGTCCTCTATTGAAGTCGTGGTAAAAAACAACTGGTGCTAAATAGAAAACTACTTCAAAAACAACTGGTGCTAAATAGAAAACTACTTCAATAGCTACGAGTCCTATTGAAAATGTGAACTAGGAAATCGAGTGTTATTATCCAACCTTTATAGAAGTTGGTACAATACAAAATTTTACAAACCCTGTTGTTTTAAGAAGACGCGTGATTTCCGCATGTGATATCTATTTGTAAATTGAAGCGATTCACCGCGGTGTGATGGAGCATGAAGCTTGTTTTCGTTCGCGAATGGGCTTCGCGAACGTCACTTTTTCGGACCAGCATATGATTTGTTGGCGTCGATGGATCTCGCAACCTATATGGTACTAGGCCCAGCCATGATGTGTATATGATAAATTACCTTGGGGTGCTCGGACATAAGCTAGTCCCCTATCAAAAATGTATTTAGTATTGCTTTTGCACAGGAACGACTTGGGCAGTGGCACGTATCGACGGACACCTTTGCTTAAAGTACTTGCGTGTTTCTGCAGAAATGGACTTGTGTTGCCCAACGCAAACTCCTCGGTTTTCTGTGTCTCCTAAACCGTGTACAACCTTGATTAAATGCATTAGCAAATGTCGTATGCATCGCGCAAACGACCTACGGTATTAGTAAACGCAACAATGATGCCATCAATATTACGATGTGCAAATAACGTTGTTCCAGCAACTGTCTTACACACATATGAGTGTTTACTGGCAACCCGCTAATCATGGGCGGATCAACAGCATGACCAAGGGGTGCCATGGCACCCCACCCCCCAAATTTTGGAAATTTGTGTTTAATTGTTTTAGGTAATGGTTAATCAAGTTGAAAATATTTAAGAAACTGTCATTATATTGTAACATTAATGTATTATTTTATTTTATTATGTTTTTTACTTTTTGTGTCACTGGCTGTCATATTCTTTATCTTTCTCGTTTCCTTTTCACCTTCATTATTCCAAATTTCAAATCTCCATGTACAAAGAAAAGATCAAAGTCGGTTCTTTTAAATTCTTGCAATATTTTAACTTCTTTGTGATTATTGTCCTCGTACAATTAATAATCATATTCGTAATACATATAGACAATAGGAGTTTTTTTTTATATGGAAGATTAGTAATTTGTTGTCGACTAACTTTACTAACATAAGTAAATCAGTATGAATAGTAAAATTTTATGATTAATAGTCAAATTAAGCAATCTATTTTTCATTTGACGCATCTAATAGTGACGCGAATCCTTTTACGGTAGCCATCAATTTTTTCTTATAGCTTTTTGGCACCCCCCGATTAGACTTTCTGGATCTGCCCCTGCCGCTAATAATATTTTTTAACGGGTGCATAAAAACTCCAAGCATGGTTACATAGACAAATAGTTATACAGATTGATCACATCATGTTTAGGTGAGAGTGGGCGCCAGTTGGAAAATGGGGAGCACAGTAAATGTTTCCAACCCCCTTGGCAAGAATGCTCATCAAAATGTAGGATGTTGACAACCATCAATAATCCCAACCCCTTTGGCAATGTTCCTCTCAGCCCGTGGTTTCCGCACGGTCATCCCACGTATGTAGTGCTCCCACCCAGAAGAAATGGAGCTGGACTCCGCCCCGTAAGTTCTGCATAAATTGACTTGCGCATCCGCACAATCTGACGAGCACATTTGCAGAAACCGACTGGTGTTTTCGCAGAAAACAACTGGTGTCACCACACCCCGTTTGCGTCTACACTTCCGCTTCCTTAGAAAATTCACGCTAAACACATCAACCACTCCGCATCGGACTCCTCATGGCCTCAACAACCACGATGAAATGGGGCGATAAGATGCGCCCTAGCGGAGAGGTGACGTAATTTCATAAAACCGAGTTCCCATCGAAGCGGGGGATACTGACAGCCCTAAATGAACACGAGTGGTGCAAGTGCAATGTGTTTGCGTGGTTCCCGCAAGGGCATCCCACATATGTAGTGGTCCCACCGAGATCGTTTTTCTTGTGGGGCTCCGCCCCGTAAGTTCTGCATAAATTGACTTGCGCGTCCACACAATCCGACGAGCACATTTGCAGAAACCGACTGGTGTTTTCGCAGAAAACGACTGGTGTCACCACGCCCCGTTTGCGTCTACACATCCGCTTCCTTGTTGTTCATGGGACCCCATTATTCGCACGTAAACTAGACGAGCACTTCCCATAAAGGTACTTAAAATGACCTTAGCCTTCCCATGTATCACCTAAAAGCATGTGGCTGCACTAACGATTTGACCTCTCAATGTAGTACCCACTTATGCAATATTTGCGTGTCTTGAAGCACCGCTTTGTTCTCACACAGTGAGAGCAGGTCATTTCTTTGGATCCTTCACCGTTTCATATTGTCTAGGGATATGACCAGTATATGCAGTAAATTAGAGTAGGGGCCATGTGTACACGAGGCAAATCTATATGGTGCTCACAATGTTATTCTAATACTTCTTTCGTATGGTGGTCGCTAATTGATCAACCATACCGAAAAAACATCCTTGTAACATCGCAAGGTATTTAGGACTCCTTATGATTATTTCTATCAAAAGATGTATAACGTCTGTCGTTCCAAATTTAAAACTAATATATACACTTCTCAAAGTGTGTGCAAATATACAATATCAGCCTTTGGAAACTAGGTAGGGAGTGGTACGACCTTCCAAGTTGAAGCGTACGTGGCAGAAGCACATGTTCATCAAGGTATCCCTCGAAGTCAAACACAATGATAGAGTTTGCACAAATCGTGGATGGATTTCACGACGTACAGAGTTATTGTGCCCCGCCATGTGAATGGAGAGGTGACAAAAAGCTACGCTTATCAACCAACAAGTATCTAGAAAACCGCATCCATCAAAGATCTTTTTCGTCTTAGCAAAATCGTACTTACTTCCCGCAAGGTGCTCAATTTTTAGGCGTCCCACCACCACAAACGTCAGCTTGTGGACCCCATGTGTTCTTTTTGCAAACAACGACTTGAGCGTCGGCAAAATATGACAAGCACTTTTGCATAAAGCGACTGGTTGTTGAGGCCGTGAGGAGTCCGCTGCGGAGTGGTTGATGTGTGTAGCGTAAATTTTCTAAGGAAGCGGATGTGTAGACGCAAACGGGGCGTGGTGACACTAGTCGTTTTCTACAAAAACACTAGTCGGTTTCTGCAAATGTGCTCGTCAGATTGTGCGGATGCGCAAGTCAATTTATGCAGAACTTACGGGGCGTTGCTCAGCAAGAAAAACGATCTCGGTGGGACCACTACATACGTGGGATGACCTTGCGGGAACCACGCAAACACATTGCCCTTACACAGTTGGGATCATTGAGGGCTGTCAGTATCCCCCGCTTCGATGGGAACTCAGTTTATATCTTTTTCCTCTCTGATAGGGCACATTTTATCCGCCCGAACCCTCGTGGTTGTTGAGGTCGTAAGGATTCCGATGCGGAGTGGTTGATGTGTTTAGCGTGAATGAACAACAAGGAAGCGGATGTGTAGACGCAAACGGGGCGTGGTGACACCAGTCGTTGTCTGCAAAAACACCAGTCGGTTTCTGTAAATATGCTCGTCAGATTGTGCGAATGCGCAAGTCAATTTATGCAGAACTTACGGGGCGTTGCCCAACAAGAAAAACGATCTCGGCGGGACCACTAGATACGTTGGATGACCTTGCGGGAACCACGCAAACACATTGCCCTTACACAGTTGGGATCATTGAGGGCTGTCAGTATACCTCGCTTCGATTGGAACTCGGTTTATACGAAAATTGGTTACTTTTCGTAGGCACGTGGCAAGGCACAATGCCACATAGATTGTGAAATCCGCCCACGCCAAGAAACCATGAAGGATCGCAAAAAGTGACGTGCTTTCCCTGTGCACGAATGAAGACAAGCTTCAACTATGATCAAACCGTGCACAAGTGGAGCACCTTGCAGGATAGTCATGTCGTTCGCGCGCCAAGGTTGTACACGGTTTATGTGACACAAGTCGTTTTTTGCAGAAAAACAATGTACACGGTTTAGCTGACACAAGTCATTTTCTGCAGAAACGCAAGTACTTTGCGCGAAGGTGCTTGTCGGTACGTGCCGATGCCCAAGTCGTTTCTGTGCAGAAGAAAATACTAATATTTTTTTATTGGTGAAGTGCTTATGTCCGAGCACCCCAAGGTTACTTTTCGTATGCACATGGCGGGGCACAATACCACATAGATTGTGAAGTCCGCCCACGCCAAGAAACCATGAGTAAGTCCCAAAAATTCGTCGCTAAATCTCTTTTGGCAATTAATTATTTTTGAATTAGAGATCGTGTTGACCAGATAAATGACTATAGAAGCGGTCACTGATTTTTTGTTAGCATTTAATTTTTGCAGGCAATAATCCTTTTGTTTTTTTTTAGAGTCCTGAATTCTGCATTTGATTCGGTAAAATCAGTAAACAAAATCATTACACTGTCAACCTGAACTCGTCGGATCAAACAAAAAGCAGTTATTGCAATGGCAACACCAAATTTCATACACATGATGGCACATACAATTAAATACACTAGAAGTCTCGTAAGTTTATTCAATCAAAAGAATGATGGCCTACACTCTCTTCACTACTAGTAGGAACTAAAAATACCATACACTACATAAACTTATTTATTTGTTGTTGTATCTGTCGTGCTTTCTTCATTGACTCGATGTATGACCTCATGAAGTTGTTCCGTCTGCGTGATACTCGTAACAATCGTCATCGCCAATCACCAAGGGATTCTCTTCCTATGCAATCACCATTGTTTCTCGTTCGTGCGAGTATAGACGGAGAAGATGGAGTAAGCTGAAAAGTCTTGGCACTCTCGCACCTCATAAGCCTTCTTTACTTCTCACTCTTACGTCATCTTGCCGCACGGTCATCAACTTTAGGCTCAAGTCCACGCTGCATGGAGCCAAAAAAATTTAATTAACAAACTCATTGAAATAGCCGATGTGTGTTTATCAAAAAAGGTAATTTCTGGTAATATCCATACATAAATCTGCGACCCCACGTATCAGCCTATAGAAGGACAATTGAACTTGTGCAATTATCAGCCAACAATAAGTACAAGCAATACTCGAAAATACTAAGTGGATTCCTTTCGACGTGCTCTGAGTATTTATCAGAGGATTACCGAAATTACAAAAAGTGAAGGTGATGACTAAGCTTGAAGCGATTTTCAATCGCCTTTTACCTAACCAAGATATGAAAATCCGGACACAAGAGGCTGCTACAAGTCTAAAGTCAATAGTAACTGCACATGGCAGTCGCTATGAAATGCATGTTTAACCTAGATTACTTAAAATATAGCACAGTAACAGTTAAGTTGGTCCAAGACAGGCAATGGTGAACAAATTATTTAAGTAAGCTTCAACCAGGAGTAAACGCACTCTTCGATATTATAGCAAGAGATAGCAGGCGTGTATAACGACCAGTGATGACAGCAGTAACAAAAGCAGTCGCTAATGACCTAATTTAGCGATCGCCATTCTAGTAGTCGCACGCTAAAGGCCTAATCTCTGAACAAGGGGATTAATTATTTTGCGAACAAAGACATGCTTCAAGACACGCAAACTCTGCATGAGTGGAGGTTGTCGGTGATACAAGTCATTTAACGCGTAAGAAATGCAGGTACATTTATTGCGAGGGTGGTTTTGGGTTTGTGTAGATCCCCAAGTCGTTTATCCTATTCCAACCGATGCATAAATGATAATTAGAAAAGTAGTAGGAATGACAAGCATCTCCGCACATCTGTACTTGCATTCTTGCAGAAACCGACTTGTGTCAATGTACTTCTCCACCATATTAGCATTTTGTGCAGAAAATCAAGGCGTTTATATTCTTGCAACCAATGCAAATAGAAACTTTGCCTGTAGCTTTTTATTCAGCAAAACAGCAGTACATGAATGATCATTGCACAGATAGAGGGGACACTACAACAAAAACTGACTATAAGGACGCCTCCTAGCGTCCTTACAAGTATCATAAAAGGATGCTTTTGACATAAGGGCGCTTTGAAAGGCGTCGTAATGCCGCCCTATTAGAGGCCGTCACAATAAGTTATTACGACGCGCACAAGCGACTCAACAAGGGTAAGATTTAATAAGGCGCAAATGAGCGTCCCATAAAGTGCACCACATCATAACCTATTGGGACGCTTTTTAGCGTTGTTATAGGTCTTTTAGGGCGCTTTTTAGCGTCCTTAGATAAATCCTTTTTTGAAACAAAAATTATATATTTTTGATATTATTCTATTATAACTTCCAATACTCAACAAATAAGCTGGGAGTAAACTAATTTTCAAACACAAGAACTTAAAATTGTGGTATCAAAGAAAGATGTTAAATGTACAACTCCTACGATCATCTCCTTTGTACAATGCCAAATATGTGAGATCAACAACTTATAAGCCCATATGATACAAAGTTTGTCATCTATCATCGAAACAAGAGAACAAGTTCAAAGATCTACTTGGGTAACGCAGTGTTGTTCCAAAGATATGTTGGACGCTATGATGTCCAACGAATGAAGCTTACCCCAAATCTTGCAAAGCAACAAAAGGATGGCCAATTCTCTGCTTGACTTTGCACCAACATTTACATGACTGTTAAAGAATTGAGTTCCATCCAATCAAACTACAAGTAAAATGCAAAATTAAACAAACGGACAAATTCTCACATATAAAGTATCCATTAGAATTCCAAATAATAAAGCATAGGCAAAATAATCTACGATTTTAAAGGTAAAAGTCTTACCTTAGCAAGTGACAGGCGTACTTAACGACTGCATTATTCACTCCTTTTTGAGAAACTATCATCGTTTACCACCTTCTAATTCTGGTAAGACTAATCTATAAGAATAAGGTTATGTCAAGGGGGAATTAAGAATTGTACTACCTTCTAGGAAGCGGGTAATATTTTTTGCACTAGTCCTTCAAAGACAGCTGCAGCTTTCAAACCCTCAGTGGATATGGTTCCTATAAAGACATGTTCTAAACTCAGGACATCAATCATTACAAACGAGAAAATACTGAAGCAAAAGGGTGACGTGCTGATATTAAAACCGACCGACGACTGATATTAAAACCAACCAAATACCAAAGCAAATGAAATGAAAAAAAGTTCATTTCTTTCCCTGCAAAAAGGATAACCAAGTGGTGTTGGGTTTGCCATTACAATCCATTTCTCAGTCGAGAACTAGCAAGGATGTTCCTAGCTAAAGTAGAACGCTTAGTTGAAAGTTCATCATGCTTGCTACCAAGATTGTATAATTCATATCCTTATCTTGCTGAAGATTCATAAAACTAATCCAAAACCAGTTTCAATTAGAGCTTGTTTCGCACCAATTTTCTATCACAAGTATGTAACGTTATTGCTAGGTCACTTGCCTTTAAACGATTTGCTAAAATATTACTAGAGTAGGTATATAACTACCTAAGGAGTGTAATTTGACTTGATGAAGAGACTCTAATCAAAGCTCCGTAGCCTTAAAATTGAAGCTGACTTCTTACTGGATGGGAAGCATTAGCACATGTACATCATCCTATTTCTCAGAGCCAGAGTGTTGCCTGGTTAAATAGCTTCCCCCTTTTCATTTTCAAAAGGATATGAAAACACAAAGACACAACTTGGGGACAATTCAAGTGCTCCAACCAACTTAAATACGGATTCAAAAAGGTTGAGACTAAATCAATAATAGAAGTGTTCTTATGCAATTTATCTAATCAAAGTGGAAAACAGGAGACTTACAAGGGTGTGTGCTCATGCCGCAAAGCATAATGTAAGTCTTAGACTGGGTCAATCGCAACAATGCTGCTATAACCTTGGTTTCAACGAAAATTCGTAAAGAAACAATGTCCAGGAGCATATGCGAATAAAGTTTTTACTTGCATGAAATATATAAAATTCTAGTACTAATCACTTAGAGGTGGAAATAGGGATTACCTTAAAAGAGGAACCAGACTTGCTTTATTCGAAAGGAGAAAATGGCATTAGCAAAACCAATGTAAGAAGTCAAGTTCCTTTCCTTACGTTGAATTACAAGTGTGCAGCTAAATATTGATTAGAAGTTAGAGATTCGCCTAAAGAAAAACGAAAGAAATATCATTAGAAATTGAAAGAAAGATATTATGCATCATTAGACTGTTGCGTTTTAGTCTGCCACTTGACTTCCACAGTTATCATTCACTAGCTTCTCACCAAAAATAAGATGAGTAAAGCCAATCATGATCCAGAGCAACAACATCCCCCCCCGGCCAAAAAAAAACCGCCCCACGCACAACACACACACTCTGGTGTAATGTTTTTCAGAGAATGTGTCGATTTAGCACTTTCACAAGGCTGTTTCTATAAGATTTTCATCATTCTAACTTTTGCACTTTACGAATATTGTGTTTATTTAGCACTAAACCTTCTTTTTAATTTGCAAGGCACTATTCAAAAACTCTTAAGAATATATTAACAATCTTTTTCCTGTTCATTTTGGCTTAAAAATGAAGATAAAAGATAGCAAAGTAGCTGAATTAATGGTATTCAAACAAACATGAAATTTCCATTTATTTTCAAAATCAAATTACATGATAACTAAGTGTAAGAGAAAAATTGAGGATTTGTAAACATTAGGGCAAAAATGAAGATTGTGCAGTCAATTTCACAGTTGATTTTCATCTACGAAAAAGAAAGGGTTTATGTTATGAATCTAACGAAGAATTGTATATTGAGGTGGAAAATTTTGAAGGATAATACAACAAATAGACAGTTAAGTGAGATGTGAAATCTGTGCCCAACATTAGATAGATGTACTAGTACAAGATTTGTATTCATTGTATGTGATGAAATATTGTAAAGAGTAGAGATTTGCATATGAAATAAAGAAAAAGCCACGAGAAAAACTACAAAGAAATTCAACATAAGTGTAGTTATCATTGCATGCGTGCCCATTTGTTTCTTACCGAACCAATTATAGTGCCAAAGTACACCAACTGCATGATTTTGTCAAAAAACTGTACAATTTAAAAAACATAAAATAAAGTCACTCAAAGTACTCTCAATCAACCTAATACTACTGATTTTGGCAAGCAAGTCATTTTTAGTTGGAAATGCTGTGACCACTGCAATGCATTTTCCACAAAGACTTGTCATCAAAAGTTCAGTATGTATCCACATATAAATACCCACAGTCGTTCCTCAATAACCCATCTCAAACATTGAACTGAACACCCTAACTTGACACACACACACAAGCCTCTACCTATCACCCCTATCCCCCTTAAAACCCACCCCATTACGTTGAAGAAAAATCAATCCTCAAAAGTTGGCATCATCTTGATGGGAATGAAGTCAGCTAGCCTCACTCCAATGGAGGGCAGCATTTTGCTATGGATGGCTCTTAGTAGGTTAATTACAATATATGACTTAAATTTTGAGTCTCCATAAATCAATGTGCAGAGCATAAGATAATTAACTCAACAAAGATGGATTATTCACCTAACAAGGGATTCTCATGGTAGAAAACAATAAATGAATTGCACTAATCTTAATGCTCATTCATAAGAACCAAATATAAAAGTTTCACAGACAACACAAAGCAGAAAATTCCAATAATATGTAATACAATATAGCTTACCCAAGCAATCCACAAATAGAGAGCACAATCCAAACTTGCGTGATCAAGGTGGAGGTGATGCAGCCGTAAGGTGCTGTCCAACTATGTCGTCGCCGGAAGGTTCGGTTTGGAGGAGAGAGAGGAAGTCGACGTTGCCAATGGATCGATTTCAGCACCCATGGAGAGAAAGGGTGTCGTCGTCGACGACTATAGATCGATTTTGAAACCCATGGATTGTCGTTGTCGGAAGGTGGAGGTGTCGTCGCCGCCGACAGATGGAATCGGGGAAAGAGAGAGAGAGAGAGATAGAGACACTTGGTTTGGAGAGAGGGATGTAGATCGCGTCGCCGGAAGGTGGACGCGCCGTCGCCGTGTTGTCGCCGGAAAGTGGACGGCGTTGAGGAGTCGTCGGCAGACGGAAATGGAGAGAGAGGGAGCCAGAGAGTCTTGCTGGAAAGAGAAGAAAATAAATGCTGAGAATATCAATCAAAAAGTTTGATTTGGGACGAACAGGGGGAGGGGTATTTTGGGGATGGGAAAAGATATGGTTTAAAAAAACCCATTTTTTTCCAATTAACCCCCTTTTTTAGAGATTTTCAAAATATACCCCACTTTTTCACAAGTTTTCAAAACAAACCCACCATATTCCCCAAAAATTTTACCCCAAAACCCACTTTTTCCTAATTTTCCCTTAGTAAAACTTTTTGTTTTTGTTTTTGTTTTTGTTTTTGTCTTTGTCTTGAATAATTAGTTTCACATTTCTCTTTTCTTATACTTTATGGATTTCTCTTGTTCTTTTTAACCGAATAACCGAGAGGGAATCCAACTCCTCTACATAGAGCAGCAAAGCTGTTGATTAATGCACGTACGGATAACAAAGGCTCCCCCCAAATCTTTTAATGGACAGAAGCTGTGGAGGAGTTAACTAGAAGATCGAGAAAACTCATATAAATTGATAAGAACAAATCGAAAAAACTCGTATAAATTGATTAATTTGCGTCCTAAATAAAAGAGTGTGAGCATACGAATAGCGAAAATACCCTTGAGGTTCCGACAACTTTGGAGGTTTCTTTTAGAGTAGATGGTGCAGGCATAAGAAAATAATAAATGTTTTATGTAGGGCTTCTTCTAAGGATATGAATGCCTTCCAGGAGCTTTGCCTAATAAGGCTCGCATACATGACTTCAGCAAGCGTACAGGATGAATAAGTAATAGGGAGACTAAAGGATCTCCTTGTCTAAGTCCAGCAAGTCCACATGCAGGGGTGAAAATTTCGGAAGAAGAAGCCTTTATTAAATTAAATAGTACAGTAGAATACAATTCTACTACAGGCCTTGACTCAAAGGATGAAATGCTGGAAAAAGGTCACCTGGGATAGGACAGTTTCTAAGAAAATCTAAGTTCACTCTGTCATAATAAGCCTTGCTAAGGTTTCTTCTAAAACAGCCCAGGAAGAAATATTGACTTGAAATTCTAACTGTATGTACGAGTTAATTATTTAACAGTATATTGTCATGTATTAGTTTCACATATATTAGTTTACCATGGCATGGGGAAGCATTCTCATAAGGTGAGACAAGATGATGCAAAAATTCATCGCATTGGGCATGACCTTGGAGATGATTTTACACACGGTGTTTCAAAGGATTATGAGCCGGTAATTAGGAAAGGATTGAAGAGCTGGGATCTAGGCACGAGGACAATATTGGTTCGATGACTTAGTTTTGGTCCATGGTTCCTAGGTTGAGGAAGTGCATTTTTCCTTACTAAACGTCTTTCTTTACGGTTTCCCAATGGAACGTTCAAAATTCAGCGAGAAATGCTAGGTTCTTTTTTATTTCCTAGCTCTTGAACTGCTTCAAGATTTCCATTATGGTGAAAGGTGCATCAGAAGAGCTATGTTGGTTAGCAGACATTTTTTTATGGTAGCTTCCGCAGCATATGATGGTTTTCTAAGTTGAGTATTGGGGGAACACTGAGAGAGAAAAAAAATAAAGGAGAAAAAGTGATTACCTTTAATTTAAATGAAGCCATGTGACCGAGACTACGTAAACCTAGTTTTCCGAAGCACTAATGGATTTATTTTAATCTATGCAAATTTTATTTGCAATATCACAGAATATGCTATTGTTGTCCCAACGAGTTCTTCTTAACTCCGATGCCACTTTTTTTTTTTTTAAAAGTTTATATTTGGGATTTTAAATGTAGCGATCTAAAAAGAGGACCTTTTATTTATTGGGAATGGGTATTTTTGAACATAGATACGAGCAAAATTTTGGTAAGGATTAAAATTCTGAAAGAATGATTAATTAATCATACATATACTTCACATCCCCAACTTGTACTTGTGGCCACCTTTTTAATTAATGACTCTCGTTCTTTCGATATACACCCCCACAATCCAACCAAAAAAGCCAGCACAGCAGTGCCTCTCTCCCTCATTTTAAAACCCCACTTTCCCAAATAATAAGTCCTCCTCCTCCCTCTCATCCTTCCCAACCAAATGTCGCAACTACTGGGCTTACAAGCCATTCTCTTGTTTATCCTCCCCGTTATACCCGCACTACCCATTCTACCTGACCCAGACCCGGCTCCAATCCTCTCTTTCCTTCCATCCACCTCACCGTCCGCCACCATTCCCGCATTCCCGGAACAATCTGACGTCACCGGCTGCCCTTTGGAACTCCCGGACGAGCTCTTCCCCAGCGTCAAGTCCGCGTGTGCGGTCCGAGGAGGCAAAATGGAGTCGCCTCAGCTCCACCGGAGCCGCTGCTGCCCGGTCTTAGCCGCCTGGCTCTACGCCGCCTACTCGGGCGTTGCTCTCGGCAGAGCACCCCAAACGGCGTCTTTCAACCTCCCCCTCCTCCCCGACGACTCCGAGACCTGCGTGGACAACCTTCAGAGGGCGATGAGGAGCAAAGGGATTAATTTGGCAAAGCCGAACGAAACGTGCGACGTCGTTTACTGCTACTGTGGGATAAGGTTGCATCCATTGAGCTGCCCAGAAGCATTTTCCGTTTCTCCAAAAGGGAAGCTTGCTGGTGATGCGAGTGTGAAGAAATTGGAAAGAGATTGCTCGAGTAAAGGCGTGAATGGTTATGGTGGCCTTGGAGGGTGTTCCAAGTGCTTGAACAGTCTCTATCTGGTAACTCCATTAATTTCTATGCCTTTGTTTCCTTATTTTTGCCTGCCTTGTCTTGTTTTTTAATCCTTCTTTCTTTGCCTTGATCGATGAGCAATTAAATTGCAAGTCAGCAGACTGGGGTTTGGTTCGGAGTCCGGCAAGTCTCCATTTGGTAAAGTTATCTCCGTTGCGTGCTTTAGTACCCTGCACCCACTACCCACCAGGCCACCCACCATACAAGTTGTGATAATAGTGCTTGCAAAGTTAAGTCAGATGCTAGACGCTCCTCCTCAGCAAGTGCCCAACACGCGCTGCCCTATGCAATGTATTTACATGATAAGTTGTCAACTTATTGTTTATTCTTGTTTAGAATTTTTCCTTTGGACTTTTTGATACTTCCTAAAATAGGTATATAACGTGTAAATAGCAACTTTATTCATTAACTTTACCACCTCTTGACTTACCCAACAATACTTATTTAATCTATGATTGCTACTAGCTAAAACCCCTTGCTGGATGGTTAAACTTCGTGGGTTAGAGGTTATTTTGTGACTAATGAAAATTTAACACCTATTTAGTTCAATTTAAAATTGTAAGAATTCAAGAAAATTGGATTAGAGGATTGGAAGCATATAGTGGTCTCAAAAGGGCAGGCCGGCCCGACCAGGCCCTAAAGGATGAACAATGCGGCCCTGGTCCATAAGGCCAAGCCGAAGAATTGGAGGAAAAATCCCGGCCCGGAACAGGCCCAGATTTTGGCCCGGCCCTGATTTTCAGTTTTTTTTTTTTTTTTTTGTTATTTTTGTTTTTTAGGTAAATAAACTTGATATTTCTATTGAGGAGTGGTTTTAAGAAAAAAATAAGTCCTAATAAATTGGTATATCTATTAGGTTGAGTTTATAATTATTGGAAGTATTTTTTATTTTTTTACATAACGCTTACGAATATAACCCTCATTGTCGTGCGGTGCTAACTAAATTTAAATATTAAGGACTATCCAAATTTATATCACTTGTTAGATCATTTTTTTGTGCTAAGTCTCATGAGTTGTTTGTATTTCAATTGTAACATCATTTTTTTCTTCTAAATATAATATAATATTTTTGTTTTTAGGATATCTAAATTTTATATACATATTAGAGAGTGATTTTAAGGAAACAAGAGTCAAAATTAAGTTCTAATACGTCAGTATACTGAGTAGGTTGAGTTTTAAAATGATTAGTAATATTAGTTTTTAGGTTACATTTGGCTTACGAATATAACCCTCGTAATCGAGTAAAATTAATTCAAAAATAAAGCCTCTATCCCTATTTAAATCATTAATTAGATCCTTTTCGTGTTCTAAATCGCATAAGTAAGTTACGGTCTGTTTGAAACCAATTCTTTTAGAATTTGGATTTCAAATTCAGAATTTGGATTTGAAATTCAATTCACTTTCTTTTGTAATAAGCTTATTTACAAGCTTATTTCAAATTAATCCTTAATATATATATATATATATATATATATATATATATATATATATAGAGCAGCCGATCCTAAGCCCCAGATAAAAGGAGGGAGGGCTTATGAACAAATTTATCTTAAATTTAATTTTCCCGTAACATAAAACATGAATAAAAAGAATTTTAAAAAAGATAATAATTTTTTACTCAGGCCTGGGCCTAGCCCAAGCCCGGCCCTAAAGTTAGGGCCTAGAGCTTGGGCTAAGACTGGGCCAGGATATCCCCACATTGGGCCGGGCAAGTTCGCAAGGCCCGAAGCACTGTCTGGCCCGGGCCCTCATCTGGCCCGTTGGGCCCGGGCTGGGCCGGCCCATTGACACCTCTAGAAGCATAGAAGATGCCAGCCAAATTCAAATACAAATAGTAAGATTTGTGAAAAAATTAATGTTCACATCTATCAAAAACTATCCTAGGTTTTCTCGAGATGTTAGAAATACAATGGAAATGGAGGAAGTAATTAGTATTCAGTATAATTTGTGTATGTGGAAGCTGGTAAGTGGTGAATAATTCAACCCGCTCCTATGCAGCTGTTTTATTTGCTTTTAGTCACATAGCGTAGTCCAGTTTGGATCTAACGAGGTCGCAATCTTCAAGACCATATTTATTCTAAGATAGTCCAGTCTGCCATTCGCACTTGAGATTGACAGAATTCCTGTGTCTGGAATTGCTATTGGCGGAGCAAGAAATGCTCTTGCCAAAACTGAACTTTTTGGTTTGTACCAAATGAGCCTTCAAATCAAATGGTTGTAGTAAATACAGTCCTTCTGTTTGCATCCCGCACATTTGGTAGCTGTTAACCTTCCCACGTGGTCATCGGGTGGCATTTGTCACTCCCCATAATTCTTTTTCGCTTTTCTGAGCATATCAAATACAACTAACAGTCAATTGCTACGGTTTATACGTACACACACAGCAATAAGAGACCTTGTGTGAAAATATCAACACATATCTCAATATACACCACAAAACTTGCTGGTTGTCGGAAAGATCCGAGTAACTATCGGTTTAAAAGAATTAAGGAATACTCGCCTCATGGTCTCCTTCGGTATTAGATATCAGGAATGTATAAAAATGAGATTGAATGGGAACTCAACATTTGTTTTGCTGATCTAGGAGAACTTGGCTACAAAGGATTGAGCTTCTTCTAAGATCTTTCCTCCTATGTTCTTGCAGGACCCTAGATGGCACTCCTTGATTGCCTCCCTGAACTCCCTTTTCGAGAAAGAGGGAGAGTGAGGTTGGAGAAGGAAGGGGGTGGGGGGGTTGGTTTTGAAAATTTGCTTTCTGGTGGTTCTAAAAAGAACGTAATAATATTACAACATCTAATTTCTCTCTCCCTTAATCTTGTCGCAATAAAGGCTAGGAGGGGCTTCATTGAGGGTTTCCTTTCCTAGCTCCAATAGAGTCTAGAATCATTAGGCACTTTACCCACTAGATGACTTCTCAAAATTCAATTAAGGTTATGAACACAATGTATTTCACATGTATCAGATGATTTATACATTCAGTGGACAATGTATAAACATCTTTTGTACACGTAGATCATATAACATGTAACCGAGAGACAAAAGAAAAAAACGTTTACGACTGATAAATGCAACATGCCAAAGTCTCGAATTCAGAAATAACGTCAATAAAATAACAAGGTTTTAGGGTAAAACCCAACACTGATATCAAAGAACATCCCTCTATGTGATCCACCACGTCCCCATTAGGAAGAAAGTACTTGGTGGTGCTCGACCACTGCATGATCTGTGACCACTAGAATAGGGGGCCTGATTTAGCAGGTGCAATAGCACTGGAGGCTGGGAACTACTTAATACTATATCTGACCGTCACAGATCAGCTTGTTTAAGTTTTAACTGAGCCGGTTTTGAATGCGCTATTAACTCTAAACCCTAATAGCAAAAATTGAAGTCATTTTCCTCTCGGTGTCTGGGAGTTGTCCTTTTTATCGTTGCATTATACCACCTCTGTCAAGTTTGACATAAATGCCCCTATCTGGTAAGATAATTTTCGAGCACCAAAACATACGTGGGCACTAACAATTCTAAATTTGATGGATGCAAATGAAAGGGCTGGATTTGGTAAAGTAGTTTAGTTTGAGAATCTCATTTGCTAAAACCGAAGTTCAAGGACCCAATTGAGACCTAGGTCACAGTGCAAGGGCTTTCGGTGCATTTAACTTCCAGAGGTATATTACAGCTATACAAGATATTAATGCACCCGGACCAAAAAAGAAGTCATCTATCTCTTATCTGAGACATGCCTCAACAATTCCTCCATCTAGAAAGAAGATGCTCTTCGAGCCTTGCTTCATCGTAGCTAAGGGGTGATGTTGGCTCAGTTCAGGATTGTATCCCCCTTATAATGTTTTGAATCTAGTTTTCTACTCTTAAGCCTATTTTCGTCTTGATTAACCAATGTTCCTTCAATGCTGAGGGCTCGTTGTAGACCTACTCCTTTTTTGTGTAGATTCACTGAACGCAGAAAACCTTCCACTGGCAGGCAATACTCCACTCTTCTCAAATTTTCATCCTGTAAAGTGAATCTCAAATGATGTGGCATATTTTTGTCCAAACTTTACAAGATTTTTGGCCCGATATTTTGATAATGTGGTTCTTGCCGTTTGGGATTCACTTTTTGGGGTAGTAATTGGAAGAATAGCATCGGTCAATCTATTATGTACCGAAAGTTGAATACTCTTCATAAATCAAGGTTATAGATGACGCGTTCCCTATTTATCCATAGCTGAGTGCATGAAACAAAAAATTGAAGTGTGTGGATGCAACACGGACATTGTTTTTTTAATGGCTGCTTAAGTTTTGTTACGGTTAGCGTATTTGCAAGGTTCTTTTAATTGTTTCTCTAATACTTATGGTCGAAAAGGTGAAAAATGGTGATGTAATTGAGAAATTCTCATCTTCGGACAGCCAAAAGGAAATTGAGAAATTCTGAATCTATAATTGACGTTCTTTGAATACATTTTATGATAACTATGAATGTTGGTGTATATGACTACCTATTATGCAGATCACAGCAAAGGATCTCTTAATCTGATCCTACTAATCCTATTGAACAAGGTCGTAACATATAGATAACAAACAAGTAGAAAGAAAGTGATTAATGTTCTTAAAACATGCCCCATGTTTGGTCGAGATCTAAACAACTGAAGGTGAGAACCACATGTTTATTCCATTGAAATGCCAGTATTCACTCTACTAACATCAAAAGTTTGGTTGTAAGAAATTACTTTCCAAATGTCTATAAATATATTGTCCTTTTCCTTCACACCATCACCTTGTACGTTTTTCAGGTTAAAAAGCATTTACTTAAAGGAGATTTTGCATTTCCGTTAGTGGAATTTTGGGTGAAATAGGTACGGGCACCACCAATAGCTTAAAATAAGGGTTATGATGGTTATATTGTGTCCCGCATAAGTAGGGGCATTCTGCTTTCGGCATTCTATTAGGTGGAGAGGCAGTGTGATACTTTATTTGCAGTGCATTGTCATAACCCATTCGACTGCAATTTCTTACAAACATGCTTCGTCTTTGACTTGTTTCTTTAAGTATCTTGGATGTGTAGTCACTGCTATTTTCTGCACCGACAGAACAGATAAATTGCTGGTGTTTGAGCATATCATATTCCTCATGAAGTACATATGTACATTGTTATGCAGCTAAACACAGAGAAGACTGGAAGTACAATTAAATCAGAAAACAGAACGAGTAAAATGCACAACCGAGATTGTGAGCTAATGGGTCTAACATGGCTCCTCGCAAAGAACCGATCAAGTTATATTCACACAGTTTCTGCAGTCCTGAGAGCTATTATGATCAATAAAGATGGTTCCGATCCTCGTTCATGCAGTCTCAACAGTGATGGAATGCCACTAGCTGTTGATTCTTCTGAAATCAACGATTCATCTTCGTCAACTGCCCTTCCATCTTCAATCTATCTCTGCACCCTTTTAGTTTTTTCGTCATATGTAGCCTTGGCTATATCTTTCCCCAGATATTAGTTATGTTGGGCTCTCTGTTCAGTGTGTAGAAGGGTTCTATAAATTTAGAAGAATCCATTTGTATTCTTTTTTGACTTGTATTTAGGTAATGGAAATTGTACTTCTTCTGCAGTAAACCTGGGTAATTATGCCGTGTGGTCGACGTTGTTGATTCTTTTACTCTTGAGAAAGGCGCCCCCTGCTATATCGTTTGGAAGTAATAGTTTGACGGAAATACTGTAGCTAATATTCACTTTTGTGGGAGTTAAAATATTTGTTTTGAAGTAATAAAGCAGCTACATGGTTAACAAATTCTTGAGCGTTAATATGATTTTAGTTGCTCAAACTATCTTTGCATTCTTAAAATGGTTCCGAGCTACTATTTTTGTTAGAGTAGTCCTTAAATTAAGCGTCATCTCTATTCTGATCTCTCTATGACACTTTTTCTTAGTGTTTTGGGTAATCTTGTTGATAGATTATTTTGTGCTTTCTCCAATTTTTTTTACCCTAACTTCTCTCTCTCTCTCCCCAATTCGTCGTATGTTGCCATCGACCATCAACCCCCTCTCTCACTTATTTCTTTGTAGGCCTTCGCAGTAGTACCCAACAACATTATCGGCCCCCCCCCCCCCCCCCCAACCCCCCTCTCATGTTTTCAGCTGTAGATGTCGCTTTCCAACCATCGACCATGCCCACCGCCAACGATCACCCCACCTACCACCAATACCAACCGCCATTACTGCCTCGTCAATCCTGCACTCTTATCACTGTATCACCTTGTAATTGTCAGATCTGTTTCCAACCATCGCCCATCATTGAAAGAGCTGCTCCTTGGGTAATGGGTGATAGTGGTTAACAGATCTGGTACCTAAAGTGGTTATGGAGGAGGATGTGGTGGTTGATGTGGGGGCAGAGGTGGTGGCGTGAAGCACCGACCAAAGATTAGGTGGTGGAGTTGTTGAGTTGCAGCTATAGATTGTGGCTTACTCAAGATTTAATTTACTTAATGTCCTTTCTAAATAAACTAGTCTTTTGACAATGCCCCCTTTGATTTTTGTGGCTTCTTTTGGCTATGTCACCGTCCTCTAGCTTGCATTTTGTGATCCTATTGGTGCCTTTCCTCGCTCAAGTATTTGGTATATCGTGTCTTTGAGCTTGAAAGAGTGGTCTAACTTACGAGGTTATTAAGTTTCTGGGTAGGTGTGCAGGTGGCCTCGTAGCAGTTTAAGAGGTAAGCACAAGGCAAAGTGAAGGGATTTAGAAAAATTGGTCGCGGAAATGGCTTTTGATGTCACCTCGATGGCGAAGGAGCAACCGTTACCGCTGTATTTGGTGAAATAAATGCGGCGGACACGATGACATAGAGGTTGAGAATGGGAAACATTTTTAGTTTTTTTATGGATAAAATACCCCTATCATGGAATGAGTAAGTGATGGGTCTCTCTTTCTACCATTATAAGTGGTTAGAGTTCTCAAGTTCATGTCTGCATATAGGACAGACATAGGGTGTGTTTAAAACCCATTTCAGTTTTTCTTTAAAAAAAAAACAAAAATCAAAACTTCTTTAAGTTTTCTTTTTTCTTTTTCTTTTTTTTTTTTTTTTTTTTTACAAAACTGATAGGTTGTGTGATACTCCCTCCGTCCCTAAAAGAGTGATCCATTTGACTTTTCACATATATTAAGGATTTATATTATATATTGTGTATTTTTCTCATTTTACCCTTTAGAGAGAGGGAGGAAGAGAGTGGGCCATGAGAGAGAAAATTTGTTGGTAGAGTGTTAAATGTGGATAGAGAAATAGAATAAAAAAAGTATAAAAGGGTAAATATGTAAAAATACCTACAGAATCTTTCCTAATTTGGAAGTGATCAGTTTTTGTGGGACGACCCAAAAAGGAAATATGATCAGTTTTTTAGGGACGGAGGGAGTACAATTTTGTATAATTGATTTTTTTTACTTTTTCCCCCTATTTTTCCTTTCTCCCTTTTCTATTTTCCTATCTTCTCTTTGCTTTTATTTCCCAATGCTTGAAAGCTTCATCTGAGCTCCTATTTTCATCAACCAGAAGTGCCCCCACCACGACCAACACATCTCCTCTGCCACCGCCCAATTATTGATATAGCAGTAATTGCACTAGCTTGCAAATTAGGGCTTCATTGGTTGATTGATATTTGATTGGGTCAATGGGTTTGATTGGCTTGAAATTTATCTGCACAAATCGAAGATACTAGAGCTAATCGATGGATGAAATCTTTTGGTGGTGTTTGTTGTAGAGACAATGGTGATTGGGGTGATGGTGATTTGGATTTAGGGTGGTGGTGGTGACCAACGTTACATGGTTTGGTGTTTGTTGGTGTTGGCCAATGGTGGTGGTAGTGATAGTTGTTGTGGTTATTAGTGGCTATGTGATTGACGGTGCTCGTCGGAGTTGGTCACTAGTGGTGGTGATGGCAGTCAATGGCTATGGTGGTTGGCGGTGTTGGCATGTTTGGTGTTCGGGTGTGATGATCAGTAGTGGTGGTAGATCGACGATTAGTGGTTGTGGTGGTTAGCAGTATTTATAGTTTGGTTGGGGGTGTTGGTCATTGGTGGTGGCAGCAGCGGTGATCAATGGGTATAGTGGTTGGCAATGTTAGTGGTTTGGTGTTCTTGAGTGATAAATGTTGGTGATGAATATTGAAGGGAAAAAGCGATATAAATGCTTCCAAAAAAAATTGAAAGGTAGATATCAAAAAAAAAAATGGCCAAAACTGAAAACTCCAAAGTGGAGTTTGGAGTTTTCAAAAACAGCTCCATCTTGAAAACTAGTTTATAAAACTGAGGGGTAAAAAAATAAAAATTTATGTCAAACGACGACGTTTTTCCCAATTTTCAAAACTAAAAATAAAAATTGTTTCAATCGCTAGCATAGATAATAGTTTTCTCGTCATTTAATGAGTGGGTTCTAACAGTACCACATTTAGTGTACCCCAGAAACTAGTAGCTATGAAAATCTTCATGTTTCATATCCCTCCCCCCCCCCAAAAAAAAAAACTCCCGCCCCCTTTTTTAGATAAACAGGAGAGTTTTCATATATAACAAGGAGTTTGTTTCTAATTTCAAACCGCTCCAAAACCTCTTAGATTCGAATCGGCTTGGACTAGGATCCCTTATCCCACAATGTGATCAATTCAGCTTGGAGGAAATCAATCACTGGTTCACCGGAATACATTATGTGCAGAAAGACCGACCTCACCACCCAGTTTTTGCGCAAATGGAACCGCTCCCATTTTGGCCACATCCAGACCTGCATCAAGTAACTATCATCCAACCTTGATCTGATCCAACAAAAAGAACCATCATTCTGAAACCTAGAGTTGGAAAAGAACATTAAGATGGAATTGGATGAGCAATGCAAACATGAGGAATGGCTATGTCATCAAAAGTCGAGGATTCTTTGGAAGACTGAAGGTGATTTAAACACGAAAATTTTCCATCTTAGCACCATCATTAGAAGGAGGAAAAACTCAATTGATTTCATCAAAAACAGTGAAGGAATCTGGACAGCAACTAGAGAAGAAATTGGGGATTGTATCAACCAAAATTTGCAGCAACTATTCCTTACATCAAACACTGTTTTCCCCAGTGACCTTGATGGAATCATTAGTCCAAGACTCTCTAAAGAAGATATTGAATCTCTATGTGCGATACCATCAAACATCGAAATTTCCAATACTCTTAAGAAATTTACATCCCTCAAAGCTCCGGGACCAAATGGTATGCCCGCCTTGTTCTACAAAACGTACCAGCAGATCGTGCAAAGTGATTTTTGCAATTTTGTACAAAATTTCTTCTCGCATGGTACAAGCCTCCAAGAAGTCAATCACACGAACATTGCTCTTATCCCTAAAGTGAAGGCACCATTCAAAGCAGAGCATTATCGCCCCATTAGTCTTTGCAATGTGGTGTACAAGGTAATTTCAAAAATCATGGCAAACAAGCTGAGACCTATCACGGCTAAACTAATTTCGCCTATGCAAGCAGCTTTTGTGCTGGGAAAACTCATCAATGACAATAACATTATTGTCCAAGAGATTGAGCACACTATGAGTAAAAAGAAAGGTGCGGGATTGATGGCCATAAAAATCGACATGGAGAAATCGTATGATAAAATTGAGTGGTCACTCCTCCTAGCCATTATGCGAAATTTTGGTTTTCCTGAAAAGTGGATCGAATGGGTAAACATGTGCATCTTTGCTACTAGTTTCTCCACCTTCATCAATGGCAAACCTCATGGAATATTCAGACCACAAAGAGGAATTCTTCAGGGAGATCCTCTATCTTTTTTCCTCTTAATCCTTGTTCCCAACCTATTCTGGTCGCACCCAAAGGCCCACTGGGATCCCATTTTCCATGACACATCCGCACAAGCAACAGTCATTTTCAACGCTCACAACCGGTCAAAGCATGCACGCTCAAGTCACGTGCACTTCTCAATTTCGTTACGTTACTTCGTCATTCAGAAGCTCATTTTTGCACAAAGCCTCATGACACTTCGACCGTCGCACTTTGCATGTCGCCCATCGGCGCACCATGTCGCCCATTGGATTTGGCCTTCCCCTTGGGGTCGGCCTCAGCCTCGGCCTCCCCTTGGGGGTCGGCCTCGGCCTTCCCTTGGCATTGGCCTTGGCCTCCCCTTGGGGGTCGGCCTCCGCCTTCCCTTGGCGTTGGCCTTGGCCTCCCCCTAAGGGTTGGCCTTGGACTTCCCCTATGGGTTGTCCTTTGGTCTCCATACTTAACACCTTCACTTCTCTTCAAGGGACCATACATAAATCCGCGACCCCGTCACCCGGACACAACTCCGCGACCCCCGTCGCCCGGACACAACTCCGCGAACCCCGTCGCCGGCATCCGGGTTCCGTACTTCAACACTCCGCCGCGACCGTGCACCGCGCCGCTGATACAGCCGTGCCCCCAGGCTTTCTGTCACACTACCGTGCCCCCGGCACCATACGCACTACGTCGCGCCCATGCGCCGCGCCACTAACAAAGACGTGCCCCCGGCACCTTACTCACTTCATCGCGCCCATGCACAACAATCATGTTACATGCCCCCGGGCACCACACTCATTCACCACACCATGCGCACCTTGCTTTGGTCATGGAACATAGTTCGACCCACTTTCCGGAGTGTGCAACATCCTGCGGGGATAGGCGACTCCTCCGGGACACTATCTCCGCCAGAGAGCTCTTCAACTCCCATTCCGCCAGGTAGACGGCTCCTCCGAGATGCTACCTCGGCCAGTCGGGTACACGACTCCTCCGGGATGCTACCTTGACGTGCTCCGAGTGCTCCGATACAAAGAATCACCCGTGGGGATAGGCGACTCCTCCGGGACACTATCTCTGCCAGAGAGCTCTTCAACTCCCTTTCCGCCAGGTAGACGGCTCCTTCGGGATGCTACCTCGGCCAGTCGGCTCCTCCGGGATGCTACCTTGACATGCTCTGAGTGCTCCGGTACAAGGACTCATCCGCGGGGATAGGCGACTCTTCCGGGACACTATCTCTGCCAGGGACCTCTTCAACTCCCCTTCCGCCAGGTAGACGGCTCCTCCGGGATGCTACCTCGGCCAGTCGGGTAGACGGATCCTCCGGGATGCTACCTTGACTCTCTCTGAGTGCTCCGGCGCAAGGACTCATCCGCGGGGGTAGGCGACTCCTCCGGGACACTATCTCTGCCAGGGAGCTCTAAGTGCTCCGGCACGAAGACTCCCCTTCCGCCAAGTAGACGGCTCCTCCGGGATGCTACCTTGGCCGGCCAGATAGACGGCTCCTCCGGGATGCTACCTTGGCCTGTGGAATAGGAAACTCCTCTGGGACACTATCTCTGCCAGGGTGTCCGCGTGACTGGCCTACGTGCTCCGGCATTGGGGGCTTGCGTCGGCACCCCTAGGGACTATGACCCCCGGGTCACTTTGAGACGGGAGCAGGTCTTCGGAGGGCATCGATCCTAGTTCACCTGGCAGTTGGGCGTCGGGTCTTCCCCACCGCTGCCAGGCCTGTGGGACTCTACAAGTGCTTGGATTGGAGGCTAGATCAAGGGGGTTCTCTGGCCACACCGACGCTATGGGAGCCAGTCTTTCTAGACAGACAGAGCGACGCTGTGCGGGGCAGGCCGGGTGCATATGCGATCCGACAGTCCGTGGAAAATTGGCACCCGTGGACCCCCCGGTGATGTGTCACTCCCGGGGAGCGCCACGTGTCGGTTAAAGACATCATTATCTCAATCTCTATAAATAGAGGTCTTGAGAATTCATTTGGGACGGAACATTACGGTTGGACATTTTTAGAACATTTTCACTTTCTCACTCTGAAATCCTAGAGAGAGAAACATACAGGACCTTGACTCTGGACCTAAGCATCGGACTGTGACTGTCATCGTGTATTTATCATGCGCTATCGCCCTCGCAGCACTACCACCCTCAAGCTCTGTCTGTGAAGCCCTTGGTCTCTGCCCTTGTTCCACCCTTGTTGTGTCTCACATCAACATACTTGGCATCTGACTCGGACTGCAGCCTTTGTGGCACCTCCACGTAGGTACGAACCCACTTTCCTTGGCATCATTTTGGCGACTCCGCTGGGGAGGTAAGCATCGTATTGCAGTCTGCCTATCTTCCACACTCAGCAATGAAGGGCTACCGGGACTACCAGTCACAACCTTAACCCAGCCATCTAAGAGGCCGTCATTTCCAGACTTAGAAACTTTTCAAGTTATATTGCTCTTGCACAAGTCTCTTGACACCACCCTTCATACCATCACCCACCCCCTTGGGGGCTTCACCATTTCTCAATCCATTCGGCCTCGCATTGCAACGACTTGGTACGTGGTGCGCGGGGTGGCTCTAGCCGCGCTACTACGGTCGCATCATCATCCTTCATTTACTTTCTGGACACTTAGAAAAAAAATTCATTTTTTTTCGCAACCGGTCATCGATGATCATCCTCAGTGGTCTCCCTCGGCATCCTTATCTCAGCCCAACACTTAAAAAAAATTCATTTTTTTTCGCAACCGGTCATCGATGATCATCCTCAGTGGTCTCCCTCGGCATCCTTATCTCCGCCCAACACTTAGAAAAAAAATTTCATTTTTCTTTGCAACCGGTCATCGATGATCATCCTCAGCGGCCTCCCTTAGCATCCTTGCCCGAGCTCAAAAAAAATAAAAAATTCAACACTTAGAAATTTTTTCAAGTTTTTCATCTTCCTCACATACTCCCCACATTCATGCTCTCATCACTCTCCCTCACTCTTTCCTCTCTTCCCTCACAATCCTTCTTCCCACTTCATACATAATTTTCTCTCTTGCTTATGGAAAAAGTTTCATTCTTCTCCCATCCCACTCCTCTCTTTCTCTCCATATACATTATGAAAATTTTCTTGGGGGCTCCCTCCTTAGGGTTGCAAAAAAAAAAAAATATTTATTATTATTATTATTCTATTTGAATTTCAAACTTCAAACTTCAAAAGAAACTGGGCAGAACCCTAACGTGCGCCCGGACCCGCACCCATTTTTCTATCTCAGTCTCATACCCGCCCGACCCGAACTCGACCCCCGACCCGTGTCCTCAAAACCCTAAATCTGCCAACCCTAATCTCTTTCCCTCTTCCTTGTGCCACAGCCCTCTATGCCATGCGCCGCCATCCCTTTCGGCCTCTGCCGGCAGCCCTCCCTCGCCGACGCCGACCCCTCGGCCTCACCCCCACCTCCCTCTCTTTTCTCTTCTCTCCCCCGCCCCTCCTTCCCCCCGCCCCTCGGCCATCCGCGGCACCCCGCCACCCCCTTCTTTCCCCTCCATCTTCCCTCTTCTTTCCCCTCCATCTTCCCCCTCCCCTTCTTCGGCCTCAGCCACTCATCCCCTTACCCCCTCGGCCTCGGCCTCCCCAACCCCTTCCCTAGGCCGACCCCCCTTCTTCTCTCCCCTCCATCTACCCCCTCGGCCTCAACCCACCTCCCATTCCCCCCTCCTTCACTTCCCCCCTCTCATTCTCCCCAAGCTCAGCCTCAGCCTTGGCCACCCTCCCTCTCCCCCTCAGCCTCGGCCTCCCCACGCCATTCCCTAGGCCGACCCCCCTCCCTCTCTCCCTCTCTTCTTCCCCCGCAACCCCGCGCCCACAGCTCGGCCTCGGCCACCCGCGGCACTCCACCGCGTCGTGCCTTCTTTTCCTTTCTTCTTTCCCCATCTCCTTTTTTCGGCCAACTCCACCCATGCCGAGGCCGACGCTCACGCCACACCCTAGGCAGAGGCCGACCGCTCCCCCTCTTCAACCTTCGGCCTTCATCCTCCTCCCCCTCTTTTCACCTTCGGCCACCATCAAGGCCACCCATTTTGGCCTTCCCAAAGCCATGGCCATCACCTTCAAGAACCTCTCCATCTCTTCTTTCCCTTCACCACCTTCGGCCCGCACACATTCACCCAACGGCCGACAACCATCCATCATCCTCACAAGCATGCAAAAAAAAAATCATCATGCCGACCAACGCGCGCTTCGCGTCCAACCTTTCACTTCCGTCACAACACCCAAGTCCACCCCGTCACCTTTGACCTTCCCACCTTCACATCATGGCCGACATCCAAGGCCAGCAACTTCAAAATTTTTTTTTTTTTTTTGCAAAATTGACCGACATTCATTGTCCGCACCCCTGCGCCCGTCGTGGACTGCCCCTGCATCGCGACGCCCAATCGCACACATCGCGCCCCTACACATTTCATACTTTTTTATACTTAGAATTTTTTTTGCAAATTTGATCAAGTCCCGTGTGACGACGTCCTCCGAAATCAACATCCTTGGTAGGTGGTGCGCGAGGTAGCTCGAACCACCTACTCCTACTCATTGTTCGACGCTCGTCGTTCGTCGCCCGGGCGCTGTCTTCGCGACCACCGTCGCCAGCGCCCGTGCGCCGTCTCCGCGATGCTTGTCGCCCATCGCCCAGGTGACGTCTCCGCGACACTCGTCATCCGTCGCCCGGGCGTCGTTTACATGCTCGCGCCCCTGCGCCCTATCATCGTGCCTTTGTCTCAATCCCCAAGCATTCCAATCTTTCGTAGGTGGTGCACGAGGTGGCTCGAGCCACCTACTCTTCATCATCATCATACATTGACGACCTCAACAGCTCGCCGACCAAACAACATCAACATCTTGTTAAGTGTTTATGCATGCGGTGCCCGCTCGGGTTGCCCCTCCGCGCACACCACACGCAGGGGGCTTATGTTCCCAACCTATTCTGTTCGCACCCAAAGGCCCACTGGGGTCCCATTTTCCATGACACATCTGCACAAGCAACAGTCATTTTCAACGCTCACAACCGGTCAAAGCATGCACGCTCAAGTCACGTGCACTTTTCAATTTCGTTACGTTACTTCGTCACTCAGAAGCTCATTTTCGCGCAAAGCCTCATGACACTTCGACCGTCGCACTTCGCATGTCGCCCATCGGCGCACCATGGCACTTGCCCAAGGAAGTTGGCTTTGGCCTTCCCCTTGGGGTCGGCCTCAGCCTTGGCCTTCCCCTTGGGGTCGGCCTCGGCCTTGGCCTCCCCTTGGGGGTCCGCCTCGGCCTTCCCTTGGAGTTGGCCTTGGCCTCCCCCTAAGGGTTGACCTTGGACTTCCCCCTTCCCCTATGGGTTGACCTTTGGTCTCCATACTTAACACTTCACTTCTCTTCAAGAGACCATACATAACTCCGTGACCCCGTTGCCCGGACACATCTCCGCGACCCCCGTCGCCGGCGTCCGGGTGCCGCACTTAAAAACTCAGCCGCACCCGTGCGTCGCGCTGCTGATACAACCGTGCCCCCAGGCTCTCTGTCACACTATCGTGCCCTCGGCACCATACGCACTACGTCGCGCCCATGCGCCGCGCCACTAACAAAGACGTGCCCTCGGCACCTTACTCACTTCATCGCGCCCATGCGCCACAATCATGTTACATGCACCCGTGCACCACACTCATTCACCATACCATGCGGACCTTGCCTTGGTCATGGAACATACTTCGACCCACTCTCCGGAGTGTGCAACATCCTGCGGGGATATGCGACTCCTCCGGGACACTATCTCCGCCAGGGAGCTCTTCAACTCCCCTTCCGCCAGATAGACGGCTCCTCCGGGATGCTACCTCGGCCAGTCGAGTAGACGGCTCCTCTGGGATGCTACCTTGACGTGCTCCGAGTGCTCCGGCACAAGGACTCACCCGCGGGGATAGGCGACTTCTCCAGACACTATCTCCGCCAGGGAGCTCTTCAACTCCCCTTCCGCTAGGTCGACGGCTCCTCTGGGATGCTACCTCGGCCAGTCGGGTAAACGGTTCCTCCGGGATACTACCTTGACATGCTCCGAGTGCTCCGGCACAAAGACTCATCCGCGGGGATAGGCGACTCTTCCGGGACACTATCTCCGCCAGGGAGCTCTTCAACTCCCCTTTTGTCAGGTAGACGGCTCCTCCGGGATGCTACCTTGACTCACTTTGAGTGCTCCGGCACAAGGACTCATCCGCGGGGATAGGTGACTCCTCTGGGACACTATCTCTGCCAGGGAGCTCTAAGTGCTCCGGCACGAAGACTCCCCTTACGCTAGGTAGACGACTCATCCGGGATTCTACGTTGGCCGACCAGGTAGACGGCTCCTCCGGGATGATAACTCGGCCTGCGGAATAGGCTACTCCTCTGGGATACTATCTTCGCCATGGTGTCCGCGTGACTGGCCTACGTGCTCCGGCACTGGGGGCTTACGTTGGCACCCCTAGGGACTATGACCCCCGGGTCACTCTGAGACGGGAGCAGGGGTTCGGAGGGCATCGATTCTAGTTTACCTGGCAGTTGGGCGTCGGGTCTTCCCCACCGCTGCCAGGCCTGTGGGACTCTACAAGGGCTTGGATTGGAGGTTGGATCAAGGGGGTTCTCTGGCCGCACCGACACTGTGGGAGCCAATCTTTCTAGACAGACAGAGCAACGCTGTGCGGGGCAGGCCGGGTAAATATGCGATCCGACAGTCCGTGGAAAACCGGCACCCGTGGACCCCCCGGTGACGTGTCACTCCCGGGGAGCGCGACGTGTCGGTTAAAGACATCATTATCTCAATCTCTATAAATAGAGGTCTTGAGAATTCATTTGGGACGGAACATTACGGTTGGACATTTTCAGAACATTTTCACTTTCTCACTCTAGAATCCTAGAGAGAGAAACATACAGGACCTTGACTCTGGACCTAAGCATCGGATTGTGACTGTCGTCGTGTATTCATCCTGCGCTATCGCCTTCGCAGCACTGCCACCCTCAAGCTCTGTCTGGGAAGCCCTTGGTCTCTGTCCTTGTTCCACCCTTGCTGTGTCTCACATCAACATACTTGGCATCTGACTCGGACTGCAGCCATTGTGACATCTCCACGTAGGTACGAACCCACTTTCCTTGGCATCAATCCTAGCGACGAAAGTTCTCACAAGACTAATCTCAAGAGCTAAAAATAAAGGGCATATTCATGGAATCAAAATGAGGAGATGAAGCCCGACAGTTTCGCACCTGCTATTCGCTGACGATTTGTTCATCTTTTGCAGAGCTAATTCAAATGAAGCAAATCATGTTAAAAAATGCTCTGAGACTTACAACCGATGGTCTGGTCAAAGCATTAACAAACAAAATTCCCAAATTCATTTCAGCAGAAACGTGAACAACAATACAAGAAGAGAAATATGCAGTGTTTTGAGTTTCAGGAAAGCTCCAAAGGATACCAAATACCTTGGACTCCCCATGTTCACTAATCAACCAAAAGCAAAAGCATTTGCGGACTTGATAGCAAGATTGGAAAAGCATTTATGACTCCTTTTTAAATTTGCTTAAAATTAAATGAGCATTGGATAATGAACATGTTCTAACATTGGAAAATGAAAAGTCTCATGACAAAAAATAAAAATAAAACAAAGAAATTTCTTTATTACTCCCTTTCTAATTTGGTTGAAATGAAATAAATATTGAATAATGAATGTTCTCTAAATATTGGGTAATGAGAACTGTGATAAATAAATATATATATTTTTTTTTTGCATTTTTGGGTTAGTAAAATATTAAATAATTGTAAAAATGAAAAACAAAAACAAAACAAAGAAACTGAAATACTTGAATAATCAGTTAAGAAACAAAAAAAAATTGAAAAAACAAAAATAAAAAAAAATGAAAAACAAGGTTAATATGCATCATAAATGAAAAAAAAAACAAGACTTAAATACGACGCAAATTAACAACAGCTTCATACAGAAATTGTACTGCTCTTTAAAGCGAGATTACTGACAATTGAAAACAAAAAAGAATCATGGTACTAAGCATGCAAAAGATGCTGCAAGAAAGTTACAATCATAGAAAAAGGACGGGCTTGTAAGGATGATAAATGTGAACTTCCAAGAATCAAGGTAAATTAGGAAAATTAAAAATATTTGTTTATTTTAACAGAAATATTGCTGATTCAATGATATTGATAAAAGCATGTACATGCTGAAAGTGGTTGTAATTGGTGACATTCAACATGCATTCATAACATTGTTCGACGCAATCAAAATTTTAATTGGACGTCCAGTCTCAAAATTGATACAATCAAATAAGGTACACAAATTCATAACTATATGCCTTGTAAAAATTTAGGCAAGAACGACGTCTAACACTAAAAATTACACGCAAAATGGAAAGAACCTTGAGAAAATGGAAGGGAAAGAATTCAACTTCATCATTAGGATGGACAAAAAAGCTGAAAATGACAGAATCTGAGCAACGCTGATAGCACACAAAGTTCAAGAATACTATCCAACACAAGAAAATGATGAAAATCATCCAATGACAGCTGAAGATCCAGTGCACAAAAAAGAAGATCACTTTAATGAAGGCTAAGATGATATTATATAATAAAGTAAAATTACATCTTCTCATTCTACATGCTAAAAGCTGAAAAGCATATTGCCTGCATCATGAGTCTCTCACAACACAAAAATATTGATTTTATGCACATTCACTGCATCTTATTGTTGAAATCAGAAACATACATTAATCATAACATTCTTATATATTGTTTTATGTATAATTGATTTATATACACATGCATATTAATTGTCTATATTGTGAGTGTTGGTTTGTGGTTTGGACGTATAATGTTTCAAACAGCTTTCTCATTAATTGTTCGCTAAAACCCCATTTCCCTCTTTTGGTGTTTAAAGAGAAAAGGAAATGGCCTCTGCTCTCAATGCCGCAATCAACAGACAATAGTTCTCTCTTTGTAAACTTCTTTGTTTAAACCAAAAAAGAAAAAAAATTGTCTTTTTAAGGCTTTGAGTTCTTCTTTCTTATTTATTATTCAATAGAATTATTTTTTTTAAATTAAAAAAAATCTTTATTTTTTGTCTTCTCTTGATGAATAGAAAAAAAAATTAATAGAAAGCTCACGGAACCAAACCAAACTACAATAAAATTATGAAAATTGTAATTCTTAATTGTATACCATAAACCAATCGAACAAATTACAAAAACAAAGACATAGATTGATTCTTTTAAAAGTTTTTCCATTTACTTTTTTTTTCAGTAGTAACATCAAACATTTCTTCAATCCAGAAGCTTGGAAAGAAGATTTTCAAATATTGATCACAATTGTAAACATTAAATATACATTTCTTCTAGAACAAGTCACAAAAGAAATAAGAACATAATTGAATTATATTATTTGATCCAAAAAAGTTAATAATATTACCTCAAAAATTACTCTCGACCACATCCACGTGCAAGGCATGTGCTCCATACTAGTCAATGAAAGGATTGACAAATTGCTGAAAGATTTTTGGTGGGGCTTTAAATCTGATGAGAATCATCATTTCCACCCAAAATTTTGGGATTCTATATGCAAACCGAAATTTGTTAGAGGTTTGGGATTGAAAAAAATGCAAGATATGAACTTGGCCCTTATTGCAAAGTGGGGATGGGCAATTATCACTAACTCTAATTCTCTGTGGGTTCAGATTTTGGCATCAAAATATCTTCGGGGAAAAAACTTCTTGCATTGTATCCCTAAAAAATCTTCTTCATGGATTTGGAAAGGAATGTGTAAAGCTCAACATCTTCTTCGTAAGGGAGCTGGTCATATCATTGGTGATGGTCGTTCAACCAATATTTGGGAAGATCCTTGGATACCTTTCCCTCATCGTTTTCACCCTACAGAACCATCTCATTCTCACTTAACTCTTTCATAGTTGCTGATCTCTTTCTCCCTCAATCCAAAACCTGGGATCTCCCAAAAATCCAAAGTTTGTTCGATAACCCAACTGTTGAAGCCATCAAGAAAATCAGAATACCTCTCAACCAATCCCAAGACATAATAGCTTGGACCCCTAACCATTCTGGTAAATACACATCCAAATCCGGTTACCTCACTGCCAATGAGAGTAAATTTACTCCCATTCAAAACTTTCCCACGAACTTATGGAAACATCTGTGGAAAGCCAAGATCCGGGAAGACACAAAATTCTTATTTAGAGAATAACGTGGAACATTTTGCCTTTCAGACAAGTTCTTGCTATTAACATCCCAAATATTGACTCTTCATGCCCTCTCTGTGAATCGCAACAGGAAATTGCCACTCATCTATTCTTGAATTGTAGCATTACTAGATTAATCTGGTTACTTAATCCATTTGGATTCCGTCCCCCTCCGTCCGCTGGTTCCCATTTGCAATGGCTCAATTTCATCCTTAAGCCACCTGGATGGTCCTTGGAAGATCAAAAGCGATATACTGTGTATACGACTACTCTGATGGATATGATTTGGTTTGCAAGAAACAAACTCGTACATGATAATATTCCTTTAGTACCTAAGAAGTTGGCAAAAAGCGTTACATCTGCTACTAAATGCTTATTAGAGGTTCAAGATTTTCAAAGAGTTGATCGGTTGCTAGTGAAAGTATGGACCCCTTCCATTCGGATGGAGGAAAATCAATTTTGATGCAGCCATTAGAGGTGATAAAGCTTGCATTGTGATTATCTGCAGAAATGATAAGGAGATTGAATTCGGCATCACATAACTCATCAACTCGAGCAACCTTGAATTCGCAGAAGCAAGAGCTACACTTTTAGCCATTAATACTACTATGAAGCTCAAAATGGATTATATGATTTTTGAAGGTGATGTTGAAGTAATAATCAAGTGCATTCGAAACTTTGATATAGATCCAAGCTGGAGAATCAAGTTAATCATCGACGAAGCAAAAAAAAATTCTTTCCTGAATCAAGTGCTGGGATGCTATCTTTGTCCCAAGGACGACCAATCGAGCAGCTCACAATTTAGCAGCTAGAGCTAATTTCTGTAATGTCTTTAGTTTTGTTCCCATATCTTCCAACCTTTTGTCTAACTTGGAAGAAGTGAGGAACAACCCTGTTTGTACCTGACCTTTATTTTCTTAATGAGATGAATCTCTTACAAAAAAAAGGAGTTTGTTTCTAATGGTTACAAAAGTAGTTTAACTACTTTCCATGAGGAACCCAAAAGAGCATAATAGTTATACAACCATATCGAAATGAGTTTAGGAAACAATATGCACATCAGAAAAAACTAAACCAAAATCATGGGGTGATAGTCACTCCTCTTGATATCGTTGTATTAGTGTTTTCTGCTTTGTTCCTGGCTTTCTTGTTCTGGTGCTGAGTAGTGTAGCATATTTGGAGGTGATGATATTTTTTTAGAGCAAAAGAAATATCAATCTACAGTCCAGTGTTGGAAGTGCTCCTGCTACTAAGGCGCCACATTGACAAATAATAAATATATCATTAGTAAATACTCCCTCCGTTCTACATAATTTGATCAATTTTTTTTGCACGCAGATTAAAGATATATTGTGTGTTTTCCATTCTTCTTTTTAGTGAGAGGAGAGAAAGAAAGTGGGTCATAAGAGAGAAAATGTGTTAATGGAGTATTAAATGTTAAGAGAGAAATGAATAAAAAAATGTAAAAAAATGGGCAAGGAGAGAAAAAATGAGTTGATGGAGATTTTAATGTGGAGAGAAAAATAGAATAAAAAATATAAAAAGGGTAAATACGTAAAAGTATCTACATAATCTTTCTTTATTTGAAAATGAGCAATTTTGGTGGGACGACCCAAAAAGAAAAGTTGATCAAATTATGTAGGACGGGAGGAATAGATCAATATGTGTGAGGTTGAGACTGTTAATCCATAAAAGACAAGTTAGAAAAGCTTCTAGGGATGCCACTTTGCGGTTGCTAGCCTGAAGAGTTCCTTCAAATTTACTGATTTGTAGGCCATTCAGAGTATGCACAGAGATGAGAAGACCTAGCTTAGGAGTAGATCTTCTTAGATGATAAGATAAGAAGACTATACTGGTTAAGCTTCCAGGGCAAGAGCAAGAGCAATAAGAATACTGACAGTGATGGAGTTTGTTGTGCTAAAGCCTAATAGCTTCATTCTTTGTCCTGTAAGAGTATCTGAAGATAGTCCAGTAAGCTGAGCAAAGCTGACTTCTTTGGGAAAGAATAGTAGAAGGATTTCAGGCTTTATTTTGAAAGATAACTATATTACGATTAGAAGGATCAGCCCGAGTGTTGTAAGAATTATGGTACCAAGCCGACATAATCGGGAAAAGGTGTTAAGTGAAATTTAATTCAATGGTGCAAAGATGTGAATGAAGTTCAATTATGAGGTGGACTATTGTATCTTGAAGACAACGTGTCAAAACTTTAATTGTACAGGTAATTATGCCAAAAGGACACGAATTATTTTAAAGAGAGTGAGTAATCTAGTGTGCGTCTCATCCTAGCTTTTGACTTGTTACTTGTTATCTAACGTACTCAAGCTTAAAGATGCTTCATTCGGTAAGCGTCGTCTCATGCAATTGAGATAATTGAATGAATATTTTCATACTTTCAAATAAATGTTTACTTTTATTTGGTCTTGTTTAGTTTAAGTGCTTACTAATGGATTTTGATTTTTCTTTTGTTCTCTCTGGGTTTAACTCCAATATATTGTTACGAGCCATAGGCGATAAATCATCCGTTAATGTCTGCAGTGAAACCTTTAGCGACACTTTTGGTTTTAGTAACACTTTTAAACTAACTCGAGCGTGGCTATCAGAGCCGTGACAAAAGATTTGCTGTGTGGGTCTTCACTAACATGCTGTATGGGCCATCCTACTTTGGCTCTTTGGGGCAAATATTTTGGTAATGGCACTTGTTTGATGTCGTTATTTTGGGCCACCCTGTTCTGAAGTTGTCTGTTTCACGGGAAAAGTTATGAATCGCCTTGTCAAGCAAACCTCTCATCATCTGTGCCAACTGGGTTCCAAGTTGGCAAACAAAATCACTTTCCGTCGCCTTCCTCTCTAATGAAATTAGAGAAAGTAATAATTACAAAAGGCGAGATGAGATTAGCTACTTCTCTTTTGCATCACAAATATTTGTCTAGTTTAGCAAGCCTTTTTCTTCGAATAGGGAATGTCATTTCCGACTAAGACGGCTACATCAAACACTTTTGTTAGCGAAAAGACTAGTCGAAGAAAACAAAGTTCGGACTTTTACACAACAGTTAATTATGTGATTATTGCTACACTTTCCATTTTTTATCACAAGCACTGAGGGTCAAAAACATAACGTGGCAAGGATGCAACGTGCATGCTTGTTTTACCTGAACTCATGACACAAGGATGTATACGCCATCAATGAGATAGAGGGCGAGAGGTGGAAACTAGGTCCAAGCTGAGACGAGGAGGGCAGGAGGTCGTGCACCATGGGTTAAGGTTTTAGGTTCAAGTAGATGGGATGGGCTCCTTTCTCTCTCTCTTTCTCTCACATCCGCAGCCGCTACCACAGTATCATCACCCACACCATCGAACCCACCCCCACTACTTACCACCAAGCCATCGTTACTACCCAATATCCATTATCATCATCTCTGATGACATCCTTCGATCTCTACGCACAAAACGACCAGCACCCATCACCAGAGATCTGTAGAGCTGCGGAGTTCTCAATACAAGAAAATGGTCTTTTAATAACGGACAATTCCGTCGTTAAAAATCTTTTATCCATCAAAAAAAACTTTTAGCGACGGACTGCTCGTCGCTAAAAGTCCGTCGCAAAAACCTCATCACTAAAGGTTTAGCGATAGAATATTTTAATCTGTTAAAAAAAGTCTAACTTTTAGCGACGGATTTAATTATCTTTAGTGACGGGAAGTTTGTCTCTAAATCTATTTGAAAATACTTTTAGCGATACTATCGTTAAAAGAATTACCGACAGACTATTAGCAACGGATAGTCTGTCGCTAATAGTCTGACGGTAAAAGTGACGGGAATTTTCGCGACATAAAAAATCCGTCTCTAAAAAATCCGTCATTAGTTACCCTGAGATTTTTAGCGAGGGAATGTCCGTCGCCAAAAGTCCGTTGGTAATACTTTACGGGACGGACTGTCCGTCGCTAGAGGCCTGTCGCATTTCTTTTGATTTGTTTTTTTAACAATATACATTCATCCACAAGGGAACCCAATCTACAATAGTCAAGTAATTGCTTATCCATCATCAATTATTTGAATATAAATACACGAAATGTAAATTTAATACAAATATATACAATGTCATAAATGTAAATTAAACATTAACATACACCCAACCGCAGGGACAAACGTACTAACATAAGAAGGGGGAGGGGAGGAAGGGGAGAAGGGAGGGGAGACGTGCATGTCGACTCTATCGTCATCATTAATAACAACATTCAGATCCTGCTCATCCACGGGTGTGCCATGTGGATTCGGCTCGAATTGGAAAACATTTCCTTACATTAAAAGAAAATACACATACTCGTTACCAATTGTACATAAGACTTCACCAAATAACGGATTGACTTCATAAATATTAACATATTTGTATCTGATCGTCCCTGATGATTCTAGCCACTTCTTGAGCAACATGATGAATGTATGTCGGGTCAAACCCCTGCTCCGTGGTCGGTCTCTCTGTCTGTTAAGGGGCAGTAGAGGTTAGAGATGCTCCCATCACGGTACGTGTAGTCAAGCTGGATTCACATACACGCCCTTTCTTCCTATTCACGACCCCTGGTGTATCTAATTACGTCTGCAATCTCTCTACACTTGTACCCGTGGATGCTAATGACTGTTGCCTAGATAAAATAAACTCTCAAATGCGGCTTGCAAAATAATAAAAACATATCATAACCTTGTCAATGCTTGATCAGGCAATAGGCAATGAATTGAAGACATTGTAATATCCCGCACTTTTTGGAGCGGTTTAAAATAACTATCGGAGATCCGAAAAATAAACGAGCGTTAATTTTAAGCAATTCTCGGGTATTAGTAGAGTATGGGAGCTTAAAAAAATTTTGGGGTAAAAATGAAATTTTAAAAACTTTTGAGGTCATTTTTGTAGTTTTGGGAAAACTTTGGGGCGTGAATGTAAATTATAGTTTTATTGATGAAAAATAATAAAATGAGTGATAGTATATATTTTCAGTGATGTATAATTAAATTAATAACGATTAGAATAATTGTGGGGCTTAAATGTAATTACATAAAGTTTGGGGTTATTTTGCAAATATAGAAATTTTGGAGGCTAAATTGCGATTTTTGAAAGTTGGACATTATGTGTCAAACTTTGGGAAAATAAATCATAAGAAAATTCCACCTCCTTCTTATTCTATGTGATGACTAATCAAGTTACTAGTAAATTAATGGAAAGAAAATCTTGTAAAGGAAATTCGGGTGGAAGATATTGTTGTTGCTTAAAATATGTCCGGCGTACGTTGCGGAACCCGAGCCTGGACCGATGACCTGCAAGACAGAAAACGAGTGACCGCTGGGTGGGGTTCCCGGCGGAGAACTCTCCGATGCTTAAGTCAGAGCGCAGCTACATGATAATGACTCTGCAAAAGCATGAATGTGTGTAGTTGTGTAGTCGTCCCTTTTACCTGGGGGGTAGACCCCTTTATATAATGGTAGGAAGAAGAGCCATAGTAGGACTTGAATGTGAACAAATCCAATTAGGATTGTATTAGGATTCTAGAGAATCACGTGTCTATCTCTGATGATAGAGTCTTGATAAGATAATCCCCAATGTCCTAATACGACTCACAGTCCCGGTATTCCCCAATTATTGGGAGTATATTTGAGATATATCATAAGCCCCCCACTTCCTTAGCCAAAATGTTTGGCTGAGGAAGTTCATACTTGGTGTCTTGAGACACACGTTAGATTTGTAAGGGATTCTCCATCCGCTTGTAGGGGTAATAATATTTCTCTACTCCATGTACTCGGACCTAAGCTCTTGGGAGCTTAAGCCTTGGAACTTTGCCCGAGTAGGATGCTAGAACTCTAGCTCTTGAGAGCTAGGTCTTTCGAATGTCGCCTAAGTAGGCTATTCGGAATCATCTTTGGGAAGATGAATAATGGGATCTCGGGATCCATTAAAGGCTGTGCCCCACGTTAGCCTTTTCTAGAGAGAGGACACAGAGCTGTGCATGCAAGTTGTTGCATGTGCTAAGTGTTTGAATGTCCCCTTGAGGGGTCACCTCTCATGTGGAAGGTGTTTGTTTTGTGCAAGTGTGTGTTCTTTAGCTTGAGCTGACCACATCATGCTTGCGTTTTACTTTGACGCGAACCCTTATCGTCAGCTAAGGGCTGGCAAAGAAGCCTCGCACTCACGCTCGGCCAGGTTTCGAATTAACAAAACAGGGTAGGGCGACGAACTCCCACGTGGTTTTGCCGTTTCTCGGGCTAGAACTAAAGCTAGACCGTGTCAGATAACACTTGTGTGCTATCATGTCACCCTTGAGGGTGTTCGTCCCTTGAGGGACCGCCCTAGAGGGCTAGTGGAACGTAGAGTTCTGATAAGTGCCCTTGAGGGGGAATGGAACATGGAGCTCATGTAAAATACCCTCGGAGGGTTGACGGAACTTAGAGTTCTCGTACGCGCCCTTGACGGGGAATGTAGCTCATGTAAATGCCCTGGGGGGCTGGACGGAACTTAGAGTTCTCGTCATACGTGCCCTCGGGGGCAGATAGAGCGCAAAGTGCTCTGATTCACCAGTTGCATTAGTAGCATGCGCTGGTGTGAATGTTTGACCGTTGATAGTCGGTCACTGTATGACCGGATACATAATGTCGAGGCGGCATGATACTGCAGCAAAAACCCTAGGCGTGACCTTTAAGTCGCCTGGTGCTGTGAGTTTGTTCCTTGCTTGTGAAGTGGTTTTGCGTCATTGTTGATGCTTACGAGCGCAGTATAAACCCTTATTGGGTCTGCTCCACTTTCTCTTTGACCGAACTTGAGGTGGCGCAATAGAGAGGTGGTTGCGTGGTGGCGCGCTGGCGGCGCTACTTGTCTTTGCGGATTTGGTTGTTGTTTCCGATGTGTGGCTGGTGGCATCGGTTACTTCGCAGTGTTCTTCTTCCTACTTTGATTTTTTTCTTTTGCCGCCGGCGGTGTGGTCTGATTAGGACGGTGCGTGTCGCCGGAGTTGCAGTTGGCGATAGTGGTTGCTTGTTAGCGGCCGACCTGAAGTAAACTCGCGGCGATCGTTAGTCTCCTCCGGGTATGAAGCGACGATGTTTTTCCCATGGTCGCGGTGGTGCAGATCTGGAAGCTGGTAGCGGTGAGACAGTGACGCGATGACGGCGATGGTGGCGATGACGCTAATAGCGCTGCCGATAGTCACGGTGGTGACTGGAGTGTTTGACCGGTGACGAGTTGTTGCCGCTGACCGTGGTTGACGCCACGATTGGGAGTGGCAACCATTCTCTTGGGGCTGTGGCGGCACAGATCTTGACTGGAGGGCGGTGCAATGGCGCTCGCAATTTGTTACCAACGGTGGTCGTATGGCGTTGCCTAGCGCCGACGCTGGTGGCGGTGGAGATGTTGGTTTATTTATTTATTTTTTTGCTGAGATGTTGTTTGCTCCTGCAACTGGACTGCGGTGGCCGGCGGCTTATGGTGCCCACCGCGGTCTTCCAGCAACTTTGCGTCGCCGATGGCTCCGGTGGCATGTGCGTGGCCGGCTGTGAATCTGTTCCTTGCTTACCAGCGCAGTAAAAGCCCTTGCAAGAAATAAAAGTACGTGACTGAAAAAATAACCTCTGAAGCAATAAAGCATATAAAAATGCAAATATATTTTTAACATAATAGTCTTAAAAATTATGCATATGTCTAATAAAAAAGACTATGTGGGTCAAATATATATAATATGCATAATTACGGGTTAAAAGTTTAATGCTTTTAAAAAGTTGTGGCACATGCTGAATAAATTAGACCTTGTGGTCTTAAATACAATTATGCATTTTCATGGGGTTAAAACATCAATGCTTTCACAAGGAAGGAGTGCACCTTATCTGGATGAAGGGTGCCGAATAGCCTTCACGGGCTGTCACTGCCGTCGGTCAGATCACATCGCCGGCAGGAGTGGCGAAGAGTTGTTCCGTCAATTCAACACTACCGTCGCCACAATAACGCCGAGGAATCGTTCCAACGGGTTGATGCATCGCCGGACGACGCAAAGGTGTAGATCTATGCAAGATCTAGTGGCGTAGGCGGCGGTTGTCATTGATCGCGGTGGAGAGGGCACCGATTGATGCTGGAACGGCGGTTGCTTGTCTCTTGGTGAAGCCGCTGCTACTGCATGTGGTGGACGGCGACGTCTAAAAAGGTCACAGTGGCGCGACGTTGGCGATGGAGGCGATATGTTGGTGAGTGAGAGGCTGATGAAAGAGTCAGCGCTATGGCGCGTTGCTTGCCGTCGCGGTGGAGCGTAAATGGCAGATCTGGCGAGCGACGATGAAGCGGATTTGGAAGCCGGTAGCGGCGAAACAGCAAAATGACCACAGCGCCGGTGTTTTCCCACAGGGCCTGCCATGGTTTTGGACGGCGAGTTGGCCGTCGTTGGTGCGACTGACTGTCGTGGACGGTGCGGCGTCAGGTGAAGCCGCAGTGGTGCGGCGCCGGTGCCTTGTCAGAGGAGTCGATTTGACGGCGCGATCAGCTTCTTCTTCTTCCCTCTTTCTTATTTTATTTTTTAATTTGGTAACTGCTTACGGTAGCTGCGTTGGCGGCGTGGTGCCGATCGGTCTGACTCTGTCATCAGATTATTAAAGGCTGATGGCAATTGCAGCAGTAAATTCGTGGCGGCCGTTTGTGGCCGGTGGCAATGGTCGTGTGACCAGCGAAATGCGGCGGTGCTTCGATGACTGATGTCCAGGCGTCACGTATAGAATGACTATGTACGGCGGTGCTGCAACTACTTCTTCTTCCACATTTTTTTTGAGTTGTTGTGGTAGCCATAGGAGATTTTCGACGGCGAGCTGCCGTTGTTATCGGCGGCGTTGTCTGACCAGGATGTTGGCTGATGGAGGAATTGGCACCGTGATGACTGATGGCGGCGAATTGTGGTGGACGGTACGATATTGGCGTTTGCGAATATAGATTCTGCCATCGGCGGTTGTGAGGTCGATTGCAGCACCAGTGATTCTGGTAGGGACGATTGAGTGGCCATGGAGGCTGTCTGAAGGCGGTCGAGTTTGGAGACCCACGTTGGCGTCACGCTGTCACTGTTCACGGTAGTGCGCATCTCGACGGTGCGGGTCTACTGGAGGCACCATCGACACCGAACTCTGTTTGGGCCGACAGTGGTGGTCACCTGTGGTGGCGAACGGCGACAGTGCTTCTACCTCTTCTTTTCTTGTTCCCTTTTTCTGGACCTGTTGATGACAGTACCGTCGATTGGCCGCTAGCAGCAATTAGGGACGCCGGTGACTCCGGTGGCTTGATGGTTGAGCAGGGATAGGGTTGTCCTTGTAGGTACTGTTCATGAGGTAGTTGTTTAGGGCTTTGCCCATGAGGGCGGCGATCTGCAAGTTATGGGCGACGGCGCTGCCTCATGCGTGGTGCAGATACCCCAACTTTCTTTTTCTTCTTTGTTGATACGGCAGTCCCGCTGTGGCGGTGGTGCTGATCGTGGTGGCCAAGACTCCATTGGCACTGCCTTGTAACTTTGGTTGCGGCTGATTGCCGCCGACGGTGGTTGTAGCGATGTTTGTGCAACTGATGATGGTGGTCGGCGTAGTGGCGCCGTTGCTATTGATTTGGTGGAGCAGATTGCTTGGACGGTGGCGACCGTGCGACGGCGTGGCGGTTGCCTGGCGCGTTGTCGCCAGCAGTTTGGTATACAACTGTTGAATTTTCTTGAGGTCAAACGGCTAGGCTGACGGGTCCCACGGATGGCGCCAAAATGTTGCTGCTTAAAATATGTCCCGCGTACGTTGCGGAACCCGAGCCTGGACCGATGACCTGCAAGACAAAAAATGAGTGACCGCCGGGTGGGGTTCCCGACGGAGAACTCTCCGATGCTTAAGTCAGAGCGCAGCTACATGATAATAACTCTGAAAAAGCATGTATGTGTGTATTTGTGTAGTCGTCCCTTTTACCTGGGGGTAGACCCCTTTATATAATGGTAGGAAGAAGAGCCATAGTAGGACTTGAATGTGAACAAATCCAATTAGGATTGTATTAGGATTCTAGAGAATCACGTGTCTATCTCTGATGATAGAGTCTTGATAAGATAATCCCCAATGTCCTAGTATGACTGAGAGTGCCGGTATTCCCCAATTATTGGGAGTATATTTGAGATATATCAGATCCATAAAAAAAGAAACAGAACAAAGAAAGAACAGAAACATAGGAGAAGGAGGTCAGTGGCTTCGGCAGAGAAGAAACAGGGGGAAAGAGAGAGGAATTGGAGGGAATTTCATCAGGTAATTCCCTTCTTTTAGCTGCAATCTCGTGGAGTGAATTTAGTGTGTGCTGTGTGTGGTTGCAGGTTGTGTGTGTGTGTTCATGGCTGCCGTGTGTGCAGGTGGGAGTTTGTACGAAAAGAGGACAGAGCAGCCCTGAATTAGTGTGTGTAGTGGTGTTTTAGTGAGTGGGCGGGTGTGGAAATTTTGTGCAATGAGTGTGTGTTCACAGCCGTGTTCATGGCGGTGCAGTGTGTGTGTGTGTGTGTGTTCATGTGTCAGGGAATGTGTATATTTCGGGTAAGGGGTATTTGTGGTGTTAGTGTATGTGTAAAAGTAAGGGGGTGAGTTTTCAGTAGGTTACTGAGGGGTTTGGTGTGTGTTTTTGTGGGTGCAGTGTGTGTTTCTGTGATTCTGTGTGTGGTGTGTGCTTGGGTGTGTGATTGTGTGAATTGTGTATGAACGTGTGTGTGTAATTGTGTGTTGGAGTTTGTGTTGATGTGTTAACATGTGTGGTTGGGTGTAACAGTGAGTGGGTGTGTGAATTGGGCATACAAATGCTTCACTAGAGAGGGGGAGTGTGAGGAAGATGAAGTGTGTTTGTGTTTAAGGTGTAATACTGTGTTTCAATTTGAATAGTGTTTGTTTTTGTCACTAAAGGTAGAAAATTAATTAGGCAGTTTTAATCCAAATTTTTATAAACAGTTAGGATCAAAATTTGACAAAGTCTAAAACACTAACCCCTATTATTTTTACGAGATGTACACTTTGAAATGTTTTGGAAATTTTCGGTATCCACGGAGAGTGCTAAATTAGGGTATCAAATATAAAGAATTATCGAATTATTTATCATATCAAACCAAGCTATCTTAATCTGAAACTTTTTAGAAAAACTTATTTTACTGAGATGTTTGATTTTCTAAGATTTCGTGTCATTCTGAGGCTGATAGGTATTTTTAGCGAAACTGCCCTCTAAGCGCCCGGTCCGGACATCGGTTCGGGGTTTTCGAGTGAAAATTTTCTAAAATACTTTTTTACCAAAAATGACTTCAGGATACTTAAAATAGTGTTTTAAGATATTTTCGAGATTTTTCCAGTGCCGGGAACCCTCAGGGGGTATTTTGGTAATTTGCCACCCAAAGGGGGTGTTTTGGTAATTTTACCTATAAAAGGTATTTATGGGTAAATTCACATACAATAAGGTTATTCTAGTGATTTTACTTACGAGAAGGCTGTTTTGGTGTCTTAAGCGTGATAGGGCATTTTGGTAATTTTGCACATAAGGGTCATTTTTGTAATTTTAAATACTCGGTAAGAGAGGTCATTCTGGGAATATGCATGAGTCTGTATTGAGTTTATAATACCGTAGTGTATGCTATGTTCTGATGATTTGATTATTCTATTTAGGGTAAAGCAACAGACTTTCCGGTCAGACTAGTTAGCTTCGGATCCAAGTAAGAGTTTCTATCTGAACCCCAAGTAAGGAGGATTTATATCCGAACCCTTATATCGATAACTCGTACTCGTAAGTATTCTTTTGATTTACTTATGGTTATTGTCGAACACTGAGATATGCATTTGATAACAACATGTTATTGCCAAGAAAACCCCAATATTAAACCTGAACCAGTTATTTGGAAATCCTATCGATACTCGCCTGTTAATGCATGCTGAGCAAATTCAATGATTATTTGTGTTCTTTCTTCTGAATTATTGTGCCTAATTTAATAACTGCTCGTATTTGTTCTTACTATTTGTTTGTGATTATTCTGAAATTCTGAGTGATGAATTATATCAGTATGCTTAATTGTTATTGAAACCTTAATTGTTCGGTTAGTTGAGTTCATGTTCATGCTTATTGTTATTACAAGTTAAGCATTGAATTTCCTGTTAAGTATATGATTGTGTTTTATGTGTTGACCTGGGGGTCTGTTTTGAGGGAGGCGTTATAAGGAAGGATTGTAACTGCTTCCTACGGGAAACGCATGTTGGTTTCTTTATTGATGGAAAGAGCTAGTTATTAACATACATCATGCATGTGTACATCTTCGCATTGCCTGAATGACATTGCATCTGCCCAGGATCAATATCGTTAAATTCGTTTACATTTCATCTTACAATGATTAATTTGGAAAGTGATGTTCAAGTGAATGTCTTGCTATCTGATTGAGGGGGATTGAGTTGAAACTCTTCCTCATATTGTGATCAAACTGTTGTGTTTGTACGAAACCCTTCCCCTATTGCCCTTTGAAGTATCTGTGTTCATTTTGAAACCCTTTGAAAAATCATCTTTGTATTTTTAAAATGATGACTTTGAAAATGATCTTCAAACGATCGTTTTTGACATATGGTTATAAATGTTAATGTTTGATTGGAAACTGAGATGGTTGCTGATGTTTGTTTTGGTGTATGTCTATGATTGTTTTTGGTCGTTTTTGACATATGCTTATGACTGATTATGGTTGTTTTGGAAATTACGAAACTGTTCATGATTGTTGAAATGTTTTGAGAAATTTCCCTCGGTTGAACTCTTTAGTCATTTTGTAATTCTTTCGGTTGTACCTTGAACGACCTTACTGAGCTCTCAAAAGCTCACCCTTTGTTTGACTCCCTTCTGCAGGTAATGATCAGCTGTAGCATGCTCAAAAATGGGTTTAGAGTCTGTGTGAGGTTTCGGTGAGCCCATCACTACTGTGTAATGAGACCCCTGCGTGGGTCGGTACTGTCAACTTGTTTTAGAAGAACTTGAGTTTGTAAAGAACCTAGATTTTAATAGTTTAAGTTTAAGCAGTTCTATAATCTTGTATTTTGACAAATTTGAGTTGATGCCGAATTCGATGCTTTGAAGTATGTGTTAGTAAACATGATTTGACAGGTTTGATGTGATGTGGTAGGTTATTGTTCCGGGAGTTCGGGGCGGCGGAACTCCGGATTTCTGAGATGTTAAGACATTCAAATTTGAATTAAAGATAATTTTATATAGAACTTACATTGACCTGTTGAGCAACCTTGGAAATGAACTCCCTCGTCGGATGTCCATTATCTTTAAGCACTTTCCTCTTGTGCATCAAACGGCATGCGAAAGCTTGCACCTCATCCTTATCCATCTCCAGTCGTATTTTGATGTCGAAGAACGCCGTGAGGCACCAACCTCCCGTGTGAGTATGATCTTGATCGACTCTGTTTTGCCTTCCCACTCCTATTCTTGACCTCCCAAGATGGATCAGTAATCCACCTATCAACCATCTGCGCCCATAAAGATCCTGAGATCAAATGAGGGCCAGACCGTTTCCACTCCTCCATTGGTGCACCCTCCGGCAGCATCCTCTTTGCTCGTTCCCGTGCAACGTGTAGCCACCGATAGTAATTTTTGGCTATGGTACATAGCCAAAAAAAAGCAGCTCTCCCAAATGCCTACTGCTCAAACGAATCAAACTCAAACACATCCTGGAATGCATCAAATAACACAATCAACACAATTAATTCCATTGAAAAATACTAAACAAATACTAACAGACTCATAATTCTGGCCACAGCTCTTTTCTCCTCCCGGTATCCCAGTCCCTCGGTACAGTAGTGGCTAAAAAAATTGGCCCTTCATAAGAACGTTGATCTTCATAGTCACCGCATGCTCCACAATCCTGATAAAAAAACAACATTAATAAGATGAAATAATTGAACAATAGTAATTACCTGAAACATTAAATGGTCAAGTGAAAGAGTGAACATTATTTACTGTTGCTGCTAGAAACTGGATCGAGAACCATAACCAGAGAATAAACCTGCAAAAAAGAACACGGAGTGACCGGCGTGGTGGGGTTCTGGCGGAGGAACTCTCTGATGCTTAAGTCAGAGCGCAGCTAACAGTGTAGAACTCTGAGAAAGTAATATAACACAGTGTATATGTATGTGTGTGTAGTTGTCCACATACCTGGGGGTAGCCCCTTTTATGTAGTCGTAGGTGGAAGACTCCTAATAGGTTGGTGAGTCTTGGCAGCTGGGCCTTGGGCCAGGCCAATCAGGATCATGTTAGGATCCTTAAGGATCATGTCATCATCCCTGACGATTGAGTTAGAATCATTTTAGGATTTTATCGAAAGACCAATATAGCAAGTGCCAAATTGGTAGCGACCCAGAATTGACTATGGGTCATAACTGCCACGTATCATCCAGTGATTAGAGGCGTATCCTAGTGCCATCTACTTTTGCCAGTGGTCCTGAAGCGGGCGAACACTCTTTCACTGGAGTAGCTAAGCAGTAGTTAAATATGTACGAACATCGAAGAGACACTTCTTGGCACTCTGCTTGGGCAGAGTGCTCAAACGGCATTCTGCTCAGGCATATGCCTTGTCCGAGCAGAATGGAGACAGTCCTTGGCACTCTGCTCGGGTAGAGTGCTCGGACGTTGTTCTACTCGGGCAGAGTGCCTTGTCCGAGCAGAAAAGAGACAGTCATTGGCATTCTACCCGGGCAGAGTGCTTGGATGATATTTTCTCTTGCAGTCCGAGCAAAATGAAGACAGTCCTTGGCACTCTTCTCGGGCAGAGTTCTCGAATGGTGTCTGCTCGGGCAGATGCCTTGTCTAAGCAGAATAGAGACAGTCATTGGCATTCTGCTCGGGCGCAGTGCTCGGATGGTATTCTGCTAGGGCAAATACCTTGTCCGAGCAGAATGGAGACCATTCTTGGCACTATGCTCAGGTACAGTGCTCAGTCGGTATTCTGATCGGACAGATGCCTTGTCTGAATAGAATGGGGACCACTCTTGGCACTTTGCTCGGGCAAAGTGCTCAGACGACATTCTGCTCAGGCAAATGCCATGTCCGAACATAATGGGGATAGTCCTTGGCACTCTGCTAGGACAGAGTGCTCGGACGGTATTCTGCTCGGGCAGATGCCTTTGTCCGAACTGAATAGGGACTATTCTTCTCACTTTTCTCGAGCAGAGTGCTCAAACGACATTCTGCTATGGCAGATGCCTTTATCCGAACAGAATGAGGACCATTCTTAGCACTCTGCTCGGGTAGAGTACTTCAGACGGTATTCTGCTTCAGCGAATACCACCCCGAACCGAAAGGGGACCATTCTTGGCACTCTGCTCGGGCAGAGTGCACGGACGTCATTCTGCTCGAGCAGATGCCTTGTCCGAATGGAATGGGGAACACTCGTGGAACTCTGCTCGGGCAGAGTGCTCAGACGGTATTCTACTTGCGCAGATGCCTTGTTTAAACAGAATTGGGACAGTCCTTGGCAATCTATTTGGGCAGATTGCTGGGATGGCATTCTGCTCAGGCATATTCCTTTGTCCAGACAGAATGGGGACCGTTCTTGTCACTCTGCTTGGGCAGAGTGCCCAGACGGAATTATGCTCGGTCAGATGCCTTGTCCGAGCAGAATGGGGACCACTCTTGGTAGTCTGTTCGGGCAGAGTGCTCGGACGACATTCTGCTCGGGGAGATGTGTGGTCCGAATAGAATGTATACCGCTTTTGGCACTCTGCTCGGGCAGAGTGTTCGGATGGCATTCTGCTCGGGCAGGTACTTTGTTCTTCCCCCACGTGCTCGGATCGTGCCACGTAAGGGGGAGAATGTACCGTCGTGCTTCCCAAGGGTCGATTACAAGAGAACCCTCTATAAAAGGGGCAAGCTCACTTCATTTTTTAGTTTGCTCAAAAGTTGGAAGAATTTTTTCTATACACCAAGTAAGTTCTTCCTCTATTTCTATTTTCATTTAGCACTTTGATCCTCATAGTTTCAAGTCTTGTGGGTAATGAGTATGTCCGAGTTTTCCGATAGTGTAACTTCGTATGAAGAAGTTATTAAGAGTAGTTATTCTTCGTCCACTAGGCGAGTTCCAACATCCCAGAGCGAAACAAGTCCCTCCAAGCCCCAACCATTACAATCATTACCCCCTAGAAATGCCCTAGTTAATTCAAAGGATAAAGCTTAAGAGAAAGAGAATCCCAAACCATGGTTTACTGCCGATGAGAAGCATAATAAGATGATCAATGAAGAGTTAGAGGAGTTGATCAGAGAGTGTCTTTTAGCCCAAGGCTGGATAGCTCGAGTTCCAAAGTTGCAAGAACTAGCCAATTATGGAACTGACTGGGAATCATGCATCTAGAAGGAGCAAGTGAGGTCGGGCTATAGACTTCATCTTCACCTTTTTGCCCTCAAGATGTTTGATCACTACAAAATGGCGCCTGACCAGCTCGTACCCAATGGTTGGAGAAAACTGGTGGGTCTCATCTATCTGATCAAGACTTCTGGCTACAAAGCAGATCCCACAGACTTTATGAGAGTCTTCTTTGAAATTTTCTTTTTTTAAAGGTGTTGCCAACAGCCTTGGGTGGTACTATATCCACAGTAGGCAAAGGCTTCTCAAGGGTGGTCCAAAATTCAACAAGGGTTGGCATTCCCGATACTTCTTTGCTGGACACGAAGACCATGTGGAGTTGCCATTCGAGAAGATATGGAATGCTTTTTGTAAAGATTTTGAAAACAAGAATAGGCCCCTTCCAGATACCTTAACAAAGCACATTCTTACTCACATAAAACGCTGAAGTGGTCTTTCCATTGACGAGTCTCCGACAGAACAACAATTAGAGTATGGGAAGATTATTCCCCGTAAACCTATACCAATTGGTCTTTCGGTCAACCCTCCCCCTCTGGTAGCCCTTAGCACATCTTCCACTGAAACTGTACCACTAGGCAGGCCTCACGTAGGCCTTTGTGTATTTTGATTTTGATCTTTGTTGATTGTTATTCCAAATCCCGATGTTCTCCTTATGCAGAAATGGCTAATGGCAGCGAAAAGATAATCAAAACCGTGTTCTTAGGCACCTTTTAGAAAGCAAAGGGATAAAGAAAGGAGAAACTCCCCACCGTTGAAGTGCCCCTACTCCAAAGAGGGCCAAGGTTACTCTTCTTGAGCCACCTCCTCGAGTTATAGAAGGAGTATCTATCGAAGAAGATCCCATCTTTCGTACCCGATGGACTATTAGCCAAGGTGACATGGGGATGCCGAATAGCCAGGTTTCCGAGCAGCATCTCACACATGGTGTTCTTCGTATAGAACGCGGAGATACTTGTAAATCAGACTCACGAGTCTATTGCATGTACCTTTGCCCAGGCTGTGTACTCGGTAAGGGCTTGTTTACACTTGTTTCCATATATCTTGACCTTCTATCAGCTGACTATTAATCTGGTCCTTCAGATGTATGCCTATGGGGCGCAGATTCTATCTCGCTTCCTGATGGCCAGGAAAATGGCTGTTCTAGAAACCCAAGAGAAGTGAGAAGCCGTTGCTCAAGCCAAAAAGTCACCCATCGGGCAGAGGAGTTAACCAAACGGGAGGTTGATCTTCTCGCTCAAGTTGAGGCTCTTGAAAAGAGATTGGAGAGGGTCAAAAGGAAGATATTGGAGGCAAGAGATCAAGGTATCCAAGACTTCCTCGATGGGAATGCGGGGGACGAGTGGCTCAAGAAGCGCACCCATGGCGGTCCGAAGATCTATGAGATGTGCTTCTTTAAGGCCAAAGAAATGTTTGTCCAGCGGTTCCATGATATCCCTCTAGACGACTTCGTGATACCAGCTGTTGGGTCCCCATCTGGAGAGACGGTCATGCCTTTCGAAGCGGGGGACGCTACGTCTCAGGCCCTGAAGGATGGTCACTCGGGCGTTGCCCCTGAGCCTTTGATGTTGTTCTCATGTTCTTTGGCTTTTTTTGCATTGTTTAGACTAAGCACTCTTAATGCCTTTTCAAGGGCTTGTAAGCACTTTATCTTATCTTTCACCCTCCTTAGAGGGCGTTTTATTCATGGCATCCATTGTCTGCTCATGTTACTACGTGTTTATCGGCTTATACCGTTCACATAACATTGTCTCTCTTTTTTTCTTTTACTTTGACACGAACTCTTATTCGTCACTTAAGAGTTGGCAAAGAAGCCCAACACCCTCGCTTGGCCAAGGTTTGAAGTAGCAAAGTTGGGATGAATGATGATGTCCTCCTCAAAACTTTGCTGCCTCACGGGTTAGAACTATAGCTAAACCATCGTCCTTCTAATTGGGCAGAGGCCTTGTTCTCCTTATGTTTTATTTGTACACAAAGGAGATGAAGTTTGGGACTCTGCTCGGGCGGAGTGCTCCGGTGACATTCTGCTCGGGCAGATACCTTGTTCCACCTTATGCTCTATTCGAGCGTAAGGGCGTTAAAGTTCGAGACCCTGCTCTGACAGAGTGCTCGGGAAGCATTCTGCTTGGGTAGATGCTTTACTCGTCCTTATGTTCTGTCCGAGCGCAAGGGAGATGAAGTTCGAGACCTTGCTCGGGCAGAGTACTCGGACAACATTTTGCTCGGGTAGATGCTTTGATCCGTTGCTCTTCATCACAAAGATGAAGTTTGTTGCCTATCTATGCAAAAACATCACAATCATGCTCAGGAAAACAACTTCATTGCTCGGGCAAAAATAGAGTACATATTGGATCGGTGACGACCCATTTATTCATCAAGCCCTCTTAAGACTATTCTAGAAAAACAATCTCCTAAATTTTACTAGAGTTTGACAAGGTCTGAGCCCCCTTGCCCCCCTAAAAAGAAGTGTCTTGTCTCAGGGCAAGATAATACTGATAATATCTTCGCAAATTCTCAGCACTCCATGTACGAGGAATTGGGTCTCCATAAAGTGTCTCCAATGCATAGGCGCCTGGCTTGAGTACCCTTAGGACATAATAAGGCACTTCCCAATTCGGGGAGAACTTTCCCGTAGCTAACTTAGGATCAGATATTTCTAACTTGTAAAGAACCAAATCCCCGACTTAAAACTTCTTGGAGCGAACTCTCCGGTTGTAGTAGCGTGTGACCCATTGTTTTATAACAAGGGAACATTCATGGGTTTGGGCCCGAACTTCCTCTACAAGATCAAGATTCCCGCAGAGGCCAGCTTAGTTGTCTTCTGCGCTAAAGTGCAGAGCCTGTACTGTTGGGGTCCCCACCTCAATTGGTAACATTGCCTCCGTCCCAAAGCAAAGTAAGAAGGGTGTTTCCCCGTGACCGAATATGGAGTCGTGCGATACGCCCATAATACTTTTGGGAGTTCATCCACCCATGCCCCCTTGGTGTCGTCTAACTTCTTCTTAAGGCCTTGAAAAATGCTTCGATTCATGTTTTCTGTCTGGTCAGTGGACTGCTGATGAGCGACATAAGTAAAACGAACATCAATCGAAAGATTTTTGCAAAAAACCCGAAAGTTGTTATTGTCAAACTGTCTCCTATTGTCAACAACGAGGGCCCTGGGTACCCCAAAGCGGCAAACAACATTCTTCCAAAAGAAGTCGTCTACATTTGGGCGATGTGATCATCGCTAGAACTTTTGCCTCAGTCCACTTTGTGAAGTAATCTATTGCCACTATCACGATTCCTCGTTGGCCGGACGCCAATGGGAACGGTCCAAGTATATCCATTCCCCACATAGTAACAAGAATTGGGGAAACCACCGAGCTGAGAGGGGCGACTGGGGTGTATGATACTGGGGCAAACTTCTGACACTTGTCGTACCTTTGTGTGAATCTGATCGCATCTTTCTGCATTGCTGGCCAGTAATACCCATGCCTTAGAATTTTCTAAGACAAACTTCTTCCTCCAAGGTGTTGTCTGTATATCCCTTTGTGTACATCTTGCAGTGCGTATAGGGATTCTGTCAGGTACAAACATCTAAGGTAAGGAAGGTTGAAGGAATTTTTATATAGGACCCCTTCTACTGAGGCATACCTAGCAGCTTTGACACAAAGATTTCGCGCCTCATGTCTTCCCTTGGGTAACTCTCCAATAGAGAGATACTTAATGATAAGGTCCATCCAACACGGTTCTTGATCTACCACTTCAATATCATCCTTGAGGCTAATACTTTGCTCCTTTAGGAGTTCAATGTGGACCTCTGAAACACCTGTGGAAGAGAGCCTTAATAAAGTGTCCGCCTTTGGGTTTTGATCTCGGGGCATTTGGAAAATAGTGAAAATTTTGAACCTTGATGCCAACATCTTAACTAGTTGGAGATACTGAACCATTCTTTCATCTCTAGCTTCGTATTCTCTCAAGATGTGGTTGACCACTAATTGGGAGTCGCTACGCATTGATAACGAGTCCACCTTCAAGGCTTGTGCTAATCTTATCCCCGTAATTAGATCCGCATGTTCCGCTTCATTATTTGAGACCTGAAACCCAAACCAAAGTGCATATTCGATAACGAACGGCCGAAGATGATTCCTGCGCCACTGCTACCAACGGCGGAAGAGCCGTCCACATAAAGGATCTTGGGCTTCAGAAATCACCAGCTTGGGGGGGTCTTCGGGTAACGTGAATTCAACAATAAAGTCTACCAAGGCTTGAACCTTGATCGCAGTGCCTGGCCTGTACTGGATAGAAAATTTGCCCAGTTCCACCGACCAGTTTACCAGTCTTTTTGATGCCTTAAGGTTCTATAGAACCTTTCTAAGGGGTCGATCCGTTGAAACCACAATGGTATGAGACTGGAAATATGGTCGGAGGCGTCTTGCCGTTGTGATGAGGGGTAGCGCCACTTTTACAATCTTTGGGTATCTCATTTCTACGTCCTTCAAGACCTTGCTGACATAGTAAATTGGCTTCTAGATCCCGTTCTCCTCTCTAACCAGAACGGCGCTTAGGTCAACCTCGCTGACAGAGAGGGAAAAGAACAAATCTTCTTCAGGAAATGGCTTGGAGAGCAAATGAGGAGAAACTAAGTACACCTTGAGTTCCTCAAAAGACTTTTGGCAATCTTCCATCTAGGCAAAGTCTTTTGCTTTCCTGATGGCTTTAAAAAATGGTAAACATCGTTCGACCGATCTAGCCATAAACCTTCCTAGACCTGCTACTCGACTTTTCAACTCTTGCAATTGCTTAATGGTCTTCGGGGACGTCATGACCTGGATGGCCTTAATTTTCTCTGGGTTTGCTTCAATTCCATGCCGAGAGACCATAAAGCCCAAAAGAACTTTCCTGACCCCACCCCGAATGCGCACTTGAGCGGGTTTAACTTCATTTTGTACTTCCAAAGGATGTCGAAGGTTTCCTTAAGGTCTTCTACAAAGAGCTCGACCTTGACACTTTTGACAAGCATATCGTCGGTGTATACCTCCATGTTCTTACCAATCAAGTCGTGAAAGATCATATTCACCAGGCATTGATAAGTTGCCCCAGCGTTCTTGAGACCAAATGGCATTACTTTGTAACTGTATAGCCCTCGCTCAGTGATGAACGAAGTTTTGGAAACATCATCCTCATACATCATAATCTGGTTATACCCAGAGTATGCGTCCATAAAACTGAACAGTTCATGGCTTGAATTGGCGTCAATGAGAATAACAATTCTTGGGAGAGCATAGTTATCCTTCGGGTAGGCTTTTTTAAGATTCATAAAATCGATGCATATCTGCCACCTGCCGCTTGTTTTTGGAACCATAATGACATTGGCAATCCAGTCTGGATAGTGAATCTATTTAATGAAGCCCGCGTCTAAGAGTTTATCCACTTCTTCTTCAATTTCTCAGGCGTAAAACTTCGCTTCTTCTACTTGACAGGCTTCTTAGACAGATCAACATTGAGTCAGTGTGAGATCACTTCAGGATCGATCCCCGGCATGCCTGCAGCTGTCCATGCGAAGATGTCTGCATAGGTCCGCAATAGGTCAACAAGCTTGAGCTTAATGTCTTCCTTGAGGGTTGAACTTATCCGTACCGTCTTTTCTTTCTCTCTGGGATATACTCCAATGCTTATGACATCCTCAGTTGGTTCGCCCTTTTGCATCTTAGTACCGTCCCATAGATCTTCAATAATGAGTGCTTCCCTATTCTTTGCTCGACATGAAGTTGTAGAGCATTGTCAAGCCACCGTCTGGTCTCCTTTGACCTCTCCGACCCCTTGTTCCGTTGGAAACTTCATCTTGAGGTGATAGTTTAATACCACCGCTCGTAACTGATTCAGGCGGGTCGTCTAAGTATGGCATTGTATGCAGAGGGGCCCACACTACCACAAAATCAAGCATCAGATTAGCTTGCGTCGAGGGTGTACCTACCTCGACTGGAAGCGCGATTTCTTGTATTGGAAGAATTTTAGATGATATCGGATTAAATGTTTTGAAGTATGTGTTAGTCAACATGATCTGACAGGTTTGATGTGATCCGGTAGGTTAACGACTCAAAAGTTCAGGGCGACAGAGCTCCAAAATTTTGGGGCGTTATACTTTGCATTCATATACATCTTACTCATCTTATTTCTCTTTCCAAATTTGTTAGATTGTTTCAAGAATGGAACGAGAAAAATGTGCACGTGCTAGTACTTCTAGCGCCGCACCCGAGCCGGAGCCTATCGCCGTAGAATTTGATCGCGACTGCTAACGCACCGGAGAAGCCCTAGACCATTTTTCGACACAGCTTGCTTCCCCCTTAGTTCCAGGTTTGCAGTTAGATATTCCATTTGTTTTTAACATAGGGGTGCTTAGACATCTTTAGGATTGTCATTTAGACCATTTTACCGATAGAGACATTGTTCTATACTATCCTGATTTCATAGGTTTATTCTATGCAAATTTGAGTTGGAGTATATCTAGTGAGTCTTGTTCAGTCACATCTTTCATCCATGGGCGTCGTGTCACTATTTCCCAGTCACGTCTAGCCACTATGTTGGACCTCCCTAATACTTGCTTCTCATTCACCCTTGAGATGATCCCTGTAGCCGGTCAATCACATTGGTTTGACCGACCTTGTTCTATCGAGGAGCAGCTTTAGCACACTCTTCATCGACGTCATTTTATGGCTGCAAGCAAGACCAACCTTCGTGACTTACCTCATCTTTCTCAACTTTTCCATCACGTCATAGCCCATAATGTCATTCCTCGAGCCGACAGTCTTTTGTTAGTCTCTTATTTAGATGTCCAGCTCTTGGCATTTTTTTGCTTTGGTACACCGATTAACCTCCCTCATCTCATTATGTTGAACATGATTAGAAGGGTCTCACATCCTACTTTAGCTATACCTTATAGCCTCTTACTCACTCGTATTTTTGCTGCCCTTGACATACCTCTTCACGGTGAGTACATTGAGGTGACTTGGCATAATGTTCTAGACTTTGTAGGAAGGGCCTCTTAGATGGACGTAGCCGATTCTTGCATGAGCCTGACATGGACGGTGCTATGGAGGATGAGGATGAGGATGATGAAGATGCTCATGGAGATGCCGGTGACGGGGATGATCGTGATCCACCTCCATTGGTTATGCCGAGTATTTACGAGGCGGGCACTTCTTCTAGTTCTCCTGCTATCGGATATGAGGCAATCCTTACATGCTTAGATAGGATGCAGCAGCAGACGCGTGCCGATTTTCAGTCGGATGGATCTCGCTCATAGTTAGCTCAGTCGTCGCCTTTCTCGCATGGAGGACCATTGGGGTATTCAGTCTCCCGAGGAGGACTTATTTCACCCACCACCTCCACCGTCGGGTCCTAGAGCTAGGCACATAGTTAGTATTTTATGCTCATGATTTTTTACTATATTATGTACTTAAAACTTATTATGGATGATACTCGTAGCCTTGTAGAAATTTGGTTTCCATTTTAAATTAGAACTTTTTTGTTGCACGTCTGATTCATACTATGCTTCCGTTTTATGTGCTCTTTTTTGTTACATGTGCTTGGTGCACCTCCTGATGGTTATTCAAGTACTTTCACTTTATTGTTTGACTGACCATGTTCGCTATATTGATTATCCGTGGATGGATACATATGTTGATCACTTTCATACACACATACAACCCTTGATCTTTTTAATGATGTCAAAAGGGGAAGAAAATTGTTGATTCATACTTGTGTGGATTTGATATGAGCACATATTACTTGAGATGGGGGAGCCTATATTGCTTAAGATAGGGGAAGCTTATCGTCATGATTATTCTTATGACCCCTTATGGTTTATAATGATCGAAATTGAGATTGTCATGCTACATGGCGTATATTATCTTATACATCTCAGATTATTTGAATCAATGTTTGTCGTCATAAAAAAGTGAGAGATTGTTAACCCTACAGTTATTTAACCTAGGATTATATTTGATTTTCATGATAACTAACATTTGATGATTTTGTTGTCTAACATGCATTGAGTTCATGAAGCAATAGGTACAATCTCATATTCATGCAAACAGACAATTAGACGTGCAAATCGATCAAAGGTACTCAATGGAACGCTTCAAAGATGGAATACTTCGATTGAATTTTATAATGCTTTTATTCCTATCGTTGTAACTAGACATAGAGAGTTGATCATATCGATGACTGTAACCAAGAAATTGCCCATAGGTTTCCCTCGCATGCATAAACTTTTTCATGCTTTGAAAATAGGGAAAATTGCTTTCTTCTGGAATACATTCGACTGCATTGGAATGCAGTCGACTGCAAGTTGGGCAGTGAGTTGTTACAGTCGACTGCGTTCCAATACAGTCGACTGCAGTGACTTTCAGTAGCCTATTACAGTCAAATGCATCGAAATATAGTCGACTGCAATTAGAAATTTTGGATTTCCAGCAACTACTTTGGGAATACAGTCGACTGCAATCGTGCAATATAGTCGACTGCGTTTACTAGTTGGTGCATTTTATGCCCTACCCATTTCCAAACGGTCATATTAACTCCCACATCTATATAAACTCATTTTGGGCATAGTTTTGATTCATCAGTTGCATTCAAAGCCCTCTTATCTTGTATATACTCAAAGTTCAAAGATATTATTCAGTCTCTCCTGGTTTTCATTGTTTTCTCATCCAATTCAAGAAAGCATTTATTGTGAGCTTACATTTGAGATATACGCTTTCACAAGTCATCATACAATCATATCTCTTATTCTAAAGCTTAAATTTGTACTCATGTACTTCTTGAGAGTGAATCTTTGTACACAATACTTCATCTAAAGTTTCTTGTATCAAAGCTTGGGGTTGTCAAGCTTTGGAGCTTTAGGATTGTCAAAGCTTGTTCTTGATGTGGGCATAGCTTCAAAGGATTGTAAGAGGTTTGATCTTGACCCGTAAGGAAGATCATTTTAGTGGATTCTAGGGCCTTTCAAAGGACTTCCTTGAAGCGGTGGACGTAGGCTTGAGGGTAATTCGATTCGAACCATCTAAACCTCAAGCGTTAAGTATTTATAAACCTTTCTCTCTTTACATTATTGCCTTATACTTGTGTTGAGATTGGTTAGCTTGCTTATTTGAGATTTTGTGTTTGAGGTTTGGTGGTTAAGCTATTTAAGTGTTCGTCATAGTCTTTCAAAGTTTGTTGCGATTACTTGTTATAGTTTTATTGGTTTCAAAGTTGAACTATGTTATTAGAAAGTTTGCTCAACGCTCTGATGTTATAGTTTTGTATCCACTAAAGCATGCTAAGTAAATTATGGTTCATAGATAGGAAATATCTTCTACAGTCCATGGGTACCTCGATTATTTTATTTATGAGGTCTTGGTTTGTAGATAGGAGTAGCTATACTATAGGCCATATATTGTGCGAATGTCCACTTCGAGTTTTAAAAAGCTTTAATCTGTTTTGGGGACGGTAACTTTATTACTCTCTTAAGTGTGTTGGTGCCTACGTATGGGGTCAGTGGTTGAGGTTGTGAATCTTGCTCTTATGGTAACTCGACCAATTAATGTATGGATTTTAGATCTTGACTTCTGGCTGTAGATGCATTGTGTAAAAGGATAATTTGTAAAAGGAATTATTCTATTCTAAACTTTTTAGTGAGTAGTTTATAGCCTGTGGTGTTACTCCCATTTTAATAGTATTAGTTATTTTATTTTTTTACTATCAAACTGGGCATAGTTGGCACCTTGAGCTCATCTTATCTAATGAATATGAGTTGGATCATTCTTGTAGCTTGTGTAAGATATTTTGTACAACATTATTGTGATGTCGCTGATGTGTAATGTACTACAGTAAAGTTCTATCGGCTTTCTGATGTGGAAGTGTTGAGGTAACTAATATTTTCGAGCCCAGTCATCCTTTTTTTCAGTGATTCGACTTGACATACGGTTTTCTAGCGTATTGTAAGAAGTTTTGTTTCTCTAGAAGATGTGTTTTAGAGTTCAAGGACCTGTGATATTCCGATTGCGTCACTCCGATGACTTTTTAGTTGTGGGACCTTAGATTGTGGAAATAATTTTTTTACAGTGTTCCACTATTGCTGGTTAGATATGGTAAAGGAATAATTGGAGATGAAGCATATCAGCATAGCGATTTGTTGAACTTATTTAGGAATTATGGAGTATCTCATTTAGGAGTAGTAATTTTCTTTGTTGCTGAAACAAAGAACGGAAACGACTTGGTTTTGAGGTAGACGATAGTCATAGATACAACAACAAGTTTGATCTTCTATGGTAATTATTGTCCGCCCATTAATACTTATAATCATTCTAGTTTTTGAATTTGATCTGGCTTTATAGGATGGTGATCTTTTCTGGCATGGTAACATAGAGCTATCAGACGAATCTATTTCTAAGGGTTAATATAAGTGGCCGGATCCATGGTGGGGCTAATAAAAAAAAGGTTATAGTTTCTTTGCCCCTCCTAATGATGTAAGAGTTGTCAGAAATTATTGAACGGTAAAGTTTCTTGTAACCTAATACATCTAACAATAGGTGTTATCAATCCAGTTTCACATTTTAGTCTTCGATAGAGACTATCGATTCGAGTTCGGTTGGTATAAAGAATTACATAAAGTTTTGGATTTGGTGCTTCAGTAGTGTTTGGTAGAGTTTTAAGTGATAAGGAAATAACCTGCCATAAAAAAAAAAACAAATTCAAGATGGAACCTATTTCTAATACAAGAAGTTTGTAGTTGCAAGAGATTTTTTTGACTAAAGGAGGATCTTTTGGTACCTAGTTATCACCTCGCCTATGATCAAGTTGGTACCTATTTCGACTATAAGCTATTGTGAATGTGCCACAGCGTAAGCATACATACGGAAGACGGTTGTGCCTTTGTAAGTCTACACGATACAATTAAATTTAATTTACTTCAAGGGGCATTTGACTTATATTTGGATACTATTGTGATTGTAGTTTGAGATCGTAGCCAGTTATCGTAATCCCATTTTGTGATTGGGATGGCGGGCTTACGAAGGTGCTCTTGATTCAATCCTGTTATTTTCTTTATGATTAGGCTCTTTGGCACGAAGGTTAGGTATTAGACAGTCGATAACTATGTGCTGAGTGTTCTATGGGACTACTTATCCACACCTTTTTGACGCCACAAATACATTTTAATTCCCAGGACGGAATTTTTATTTAAAAGGGAGGATGTTAGACCCTGCATATTTAATTTCTTATTTAAAAAAAAGAGAAAAGAAAAAAAAAGTGACAGAGTTTTGGGGACGTAATGGGTATTTTGAGATTCTATTTATTTAAGCAATATAAATATATATGTTTTAGATGTCTAATAGTTACGTACAATAATATTTTATAGCAACACAAGAAACTTCAGATTAGATTCTAAAGAATCTCTAGGAAGAGACTTCTTTAGATTTTGCTAATTGCTCGAGGTAAGAGCTTAATTCGATTTTTTAATTGAGGTCTTAGTAGGAACTCTACGAATTTCGTTGTTGTTCGAACCTAATTAGAACCGTGGGTATGTTAATTTTTAGGGCTTTTGATGCAATTCGATTGAGAAGATCAAGACTTTAGATTAAATTGCGCAATTGAAGGTAAGGGTTTATTATTTTTGAAACCCAAATCAGCATTAGACCAATGGTTCTACGTTAGCAAGGGTTATTTCTTTGAATTTGATTCGCTTTTTGACTCATCTGATTTAGACTTCGACCACCCTTTTTGCTCTCTGGTTCATATGACACTCGTTGTTGGAATGGTTAATTTCTTGATTTTGATTTTTGGAACCTGTCGACTTGTACCTTTATCTGAATACTCTGCATTAATGCATCACGACATCAGCCGCACTAGAGCCAACATTCAATTGCTTTATATCAGATTTTTTGTACTCATTACAGTTAAACTCCTTCATGTTGGGTACCTTATTTCTCTTTGTTTTTACTTCTGAATCCCTTTTCATTACAATCCAATTGTCTCCTTTAGCAGATCAAAGTCCTTAAGCCAAAGACACATTCAGTTTCCATGGGTTTGAATACATTAAAGCAGTAGTTTTGTTTGTTTTCTTTGGCAAAGATGTAATCATTGTCCTTCTTTTCTCTCCTAAATTTCCATCACCATACACCTTGAACGTTGGATAGTGGTCCATGTAAAAATATATGGGGAAAGTAGAGAATGACCCCCTCACTACAAAAAAAAAAGGGTTTAGGCGACGCTTTTTTGCCGACACTTTAAAAAGTGTTGTATATCGGCTCTAATCTGTGACACTTTTACGGTAACGTCGCATCATTTACGACACAATAAAATGTGTCACAAATTTTCTGACGTTTTGTTTACGTGTCACTTGATTAGCGTCACCTTACCCTGTAACGACACTTATGGAGTGACACTTATGAACAAGTCGCGTAATAGCGACATTTAAAATAAAGTGCCGTTAATTTAACACTAAATGACAGCGTGTCTATTGCACATGTGGAGTATGTATGTTAATAAACGTCGGCCCTAAAAAAACATTTTAGCGGGAAATGAGAATTTCAGCCTCGCGCCCATAATTTCACATTTTTCCCCGAGTTTTCTCTTCTTTTCAAAACTCAAAAGATTAGCACACCAAACCAGCCTCCCTCTCTCTATCCTCTCGCACACTAACAATCAGCCATGGAAGACCAAGATTAGCATGCCAAAACAGCCTCCCTCTCTTTATCCTCTCGCACACAAACGATCGGCCATGGAAGACCAACCAATCAACTTTCCTCTATGTCTCTCTTCTCTGAAACATTCAGTTACAGGTACATGTCTCTCTCTCTCTCTCTCCCCATCTCGTGAACCCTAATTATCCCAATCTAATGTTTGTTGAATTAAAAATTTAACATGTATGGACTTCAATTCTGGAAAGATTGGCATTCTAGTGGATAGTTTGTAAAGCTTTCCCTTACATAACTATATGAGCACGATTAGTTCCTTTACCTCCATCCTTTTTGTACTTGGAGGTCACTATTTTAAAAGAAATAAGCCAATTCAATGTTCGATGGCCTTTTTTCTGTGCAATTTAATTGGTTGTGTATCATTGTTTATGGGTAGTTGACGAACCATTGAGAAAGAGCATTTCATGTTAGCAATTTTCATCTCCAATATTAGCATTTTTTATACTTCTTCATTGGGAATAATATGTCGACCAAGTTTCTGAGTTAATGTTTGGGACAAAGGGTTGCATGTTGCAACACTGAAAGTAGTAATTACATTTTTTTGTGATGCAATGCAATGGGAAGTCACAAAACCTTCTTACTATTAGCATATTTATTCAATTACATGTTTCATTTTTATGTAATTGTACTATCAATCTAGAATTTCTTCAGTCTTAACATGGCATTATATGTTATTGAATATCCATAGTTACTAGCTTTTTGGTCTAATTTTTCATGTCAATTGTGTTGCACTTGCATCGCGGCTTGGAAGGCCTTTAATATCTAATGAAGACTGCAAACAGTGGCAACTGACAGGGAAAGTATACCCATTTTCATTTTTGTTGTGAATTGAACCTGCCAAAGATGAAACAAGATAGCAAAAAAACCATTATCCACATCAAATAGCACAGCTGTTTGGGTGTGACAGATTGTCGTCAAAGGTGTTGACGAGTTCTTAAAGGCTTCTTTTATGTAATTTAGGTTGCATTCACCCTGTCTCCTTGTCATAAATGTTGTAGAATTCATGGATTCTTAATGGATCATTGTCTATATTTTGCAAAGCTAATTATTTTGGTCCCCAAATAACCTCTCAGAAATCTAATTGCAGATCTTCAGATGAATGCAAAGCCTACTCTAGGAAAGCTAGGGATGAGACCATCTGATACCATAATAGTTTATCGTAAGTTTACGTTTGTTCTCTTTTTCCTTGGGTGTTTGTAGCTAGAAGTTTACTCGCATCCAATGCTCCTATGTTTTATTGTCAATGTCACTACTTTATGATGGATCCTCTTATGTTTTATGATAGATAGAAATAAAACGAAAAGGCAGAAACTTCCACAGCCTGAGACCATGGCGTCATCCTTATGATAGATAGAAATAAAATGAAAGGGCAGAAGATTCGCACAGCCTGAGACCATAATGTCATCCTTATATAATAGGTTGGACAACCTTTCATAATTCAGTTTTTCTGTATGTACTTTATGCAAGAAGTAAACCTCTTCTCGAAAAGTTAAGCAAAGTATGTAGTCTTATTCTTTTTCATTTTCTGGTATGCCTAACATGTTGCCTTCAAGAAACCACTCTACCTCTCTCTGCTTAGCACAGGCAAAATAGATTTTTATGAAAAGTAGTTGTAATGTGGCTTAATCTTTAATGCTCCCTAGGAAAGTATTTTCTGCCTTTGAAGCTTTCGCATTTTTTTTTGGATGCGTAAACAGTTATTAACGAGAACTTAAATATAGATGTGAGTTTGACACTAAACTGTTGGAGTAAGCAGATATCTTGTATCTCATAACGTATCAGATTGCAGTTCTTCCAGTTTTTGATAACCTGGAAACCTTCAACTCCCAAATATATAAGTTTGCTTTCCATAGTAGATTCCTTTAATTATCTAACAATAGAATATGCCAATCTCTGGATTTTCCATTCACAGAGAATGTTAATATCATATAAGCCACCCCTTCAGAGAAGTACACTTTAGAGATGCAAGTTCTGCCACACACATCCTTGGTTTTCTTCTTCTACATGAATGATTAGAAAAGAATTTTGGGCAAATCTTGAAATCCCGGTTATATGCACATCAATAGTTAGTTTAATTGAGAGAGATTCCTTTTACTTTAGTTTTTATGCCATGATTTTTGCATTTGGGACTAAGGTTGTAAGTGTTGTCTTTTCTTATGAAGTTAAGATTGATCTTCATGGTCTCTTCACTATGCATGGTAAAATGACCTATCTCCAAGCCTACTCGAGACACATGATAAGTGGTCCAAACTTGTGAAGCGCAGGAGCGGTACAAGAAGACATTGAGGATGCTTTTATGGGGATGTGATGATACGTAACCTGGATACAAAGGTTAAGAACAAATATATGGATAGGATACATTGTGTCTAAACATGTAAATGAAAGAGAAACAAACGAAAAATCGGGGAATGAAATTTACTCGAGTATATGGCCGTTGTGTGTCTTTTCTTTTGTGTAGCTAATGATGGCATATGATTTCATTGTTCAGGTTTCTAAAAAAGCAATTTTAAGAAAAGTTGCTCTCTCTCTCTCTCTCTCACCATTTCAGGAAAGACTGTAATAACTAGTGATCATGCTCTAAAGTTGGAGGTTGTTCCTGATTGGGTAGCTATTGTGGGAAGTGGTTATACTGGGCTTGACTCCTGTGATGTGTATACAACACTTGGTAATCAGGTACTGGCTTACTCTTTCCATGCGAGAATTGTACCAAGTCTATGGTGTCATATCATTGGTGTGGTTTGGTTTTCTGCCATGATCTTTTTACATGGATCCTCATTGAAAGCAGCATTATTTTATTTAACATCATGGCACATTTTTAAACTTGGTTATATAAGATCATTTTTTCTATTCGTGCATTTGGTTTTGTTTCATGTTTAGCCACCTAAGAGTAGCATTACACAGAGGAATGATCAGATTTAGTTGAGATTTTTGTATAAATGTTTGCTTGAGTGCATGACTGTTTTTCATTTGGTTATCTTTTCTTTTGTGTAACTAATAATTACATATGATCTAATTGTTCAGGTTTCTGAACATAAAAAAGCAAAGATGAAGTTCATCACTTAGAAAAATTTGCAAAATAAGATGCAAGAATGAAGTGAGGTACGTATATGAGTCTTTGTCTTTCTTAATGCATTCTGTTTGTTTACTAGTTTTTCGGTTTAATTCGACTTATGCTATACCAATTATATTTATAACCTTCTTTCTTGATTTTTTATTTTTAGGTTCATATGTTGGGAAGACATACATCAATGCTTTTGTTGGACTTAGAAGAACCGATATGCACTATGATGATATTTTGGATAAGATGTGTATATCTTTAGGTTTGGTTGTTCAATGACATTATATTTGTATGTTTTTTAAATTGAGAAGTTCCAGATGGTTATGTAATTAGGATGTGAATGTTGGATATGATATGGTTGAATGGCGCATTAGCTCTTTTCTATATGACGAATTTATAAATTTGTTAAATCGACTTGGTTGTTCATTAATCGTGTTGGATTAGAGCAGGACTACTTAAATAGTTCACTTTCACGTCCTAGGCCAATGTTTTGTTTTTTTTTTTTTTTTTTTCCTAATTTCAGTATATGCCAGGCTAAAAACTAGTGACAATTGTTTAAAAGTGCCGTAAATAGGAACAATATTTAAAAGATGATGCCGCAAAAAAAAAATTGGCACTTAATGTAAGTGTCGCTAATTTAGCAGCATTTTAAAGATAATGCCGCCAAATAAAAACTGGCACTTTAATAAAAGCGTCGCTAAATTAGCAAAAATTTTCTCAAAAGTGTCGCATATTAAGTTGGTACTTGAAAGTGTCGCACAAAAGTGTCGTAAGTCTAACGCCGACATGTCTAAGAAGTGTCGGAAAATTCCCGACGGACGAATTTGCGACACTTGTGAAAAGCGTTGACAAAGTGTCGGGAAACCATTTTGCGACACTTTTACTATCATTGGCGACACTTTTTTAGTGTCGCCTAAACCCCTTTTTTTTGTAGTGCCTCTACTTTACACGTCGTGGGATTTGCTCCCCTCCACTTCAAACTTAAGCACTAAACCCCCTCACAGTTTAAGAAAATGGGCACAGTTAACTGACCATAACAGATCTTTGTCAAATGTCTTTTTTATCCTTCCCATATAACCCTTAATTTTTCCAGAAGACTGCCCAAACCCAGCAATCTCTCTGCCTTCTCCCATTTCATCTTCTCTCTCAAAACCAGTAATATCCCCTTAATCTCTTTCATCTTGCGCCTGTTCTTCATGTTGCGTTTGTTCAAGGCTCTTCTCTATACATCCCATTCTAAATCAATTTCCAGGGTTGAAGATTTTCAGTACAAACTCCCCCAAAGACCAGAGAAGGTTCAGAGAGAGAAATGGAGGACAAGTACGAGAAGCTGGAGAAGGTAGGCGAGGGCACATACGGGGAAGGTGTACAAGGCCAAGGACAAGGCCATCGGCCAACTGGTCGCCCTCAAGAAGATGCGCCTCGAGATGGACGAGGAAGGCGTCCCTCCCACAGCCCTCCGCGAGGTCTTGCTCCTCCAGATGCTGTCCCACTCCCTCTACGTCCCGCCTCCTCTGCGTCAAGCACGTCGACAACAAGAAGAACGCAAGCCCCTCCTCTACCTCGTCTTCGAGTACTTCGACACTGATCTCAAGAAGTTCATCGATTCCCACCGCAAGGGCCCCAATTCTTCCCATCTCCCTCCTTCGCTCGTCGAAAGCTTCCTGTTTCAGTTGTGCAAGGGAGTTGCTCATTGCCGTCCAATTAGAATGATTCGCCGGCCGGCGCCGAATATTTAGTCATTTTTGTCACAGCATGGCTTACGCCGAGCCCATATCTATCTTACAGCAAAGGCACTCAGTAACCAAGTCAATTGCGCAGTGTAAACAAATCCATGCAAAGCTAATAATCACCCAATCCTTCTCAGAAGCCTACGTAGCAAACACCCTTTTGAGTTTTTACTCGAAATGCGGTGATTTATACAAGGCCCACCAACTGTTTGATGAAATGCCCCACAAAAATGTTGTGACATGGACTTCCATGATTTCGTCTTACGTTCAACACGGGTCATTTCAACTTGCACTCGGTTTGTTTAAGGAAATACTTGCATCAAATGAGATGCCAAATCACTACACATTGTCTGTTGCAGTTCGCACTTGCACGGTTTTTGGATATGTTGATTTGGGTGTCCAAATTCATGGTCTGATTGTTTGTGTTGGACTTGAAAGGGATGAATTTGCGGGAAGTTCTCTTTTGGATTTTTACTTTAAAGTTATGGGTGATTTGGGTAGTGCATTTCATGTTTTTGATGGGTTGTACAGAATTGATGTTGTTACATGGAATGTTATGATTTCGGGGCTTGCTCAAGATGGTGATACTAGTGAAGTTCTGCGTATACTTTCAGAAATGCAGGTGGTTGATGGGTTGAATCCAAATGATTCTACAATTGTCGGTTTGCTCAAGTGCTGTTATCTATATAATGATTATAATTTATTTATTGACCTGCTAAAAGAATCAAGGATTTATGTGTTATAAAGTGGCTAGAAGGGCAATTTGGTCATAAAAAATCAGGTTTTGGGCACCATATTGTTCCCTCCAAAAAACACAGTTAGTTTGGATGTGTTTCCGTTAACTGTGCCCATTTTCTTAAACTATGCTGGGGTTTAGTGCTTAAGTTTGAAGTGGAGGGGGGCAAATCACACAACGTGTAAAGTAGAGGGGGTCATTCTCTATTTTTCCCAAAATATGTCAGAATGTGAACCCTTTTTGGGTTTTTGTGTTGTTTGCTCACACATGTCCATTACTCTAGTTTTATGGGTACATTTTTTTGTCCGATTCTTTAGTTAATCGTGTTGCCCTCATATTCAAGCAATTTAAATTTTGTTGAGTCCAACATTTTGTCCTCTTCGATTTAAGTTCAATATTAACTAGTTGTACAATCTTTTGAAATATCGTACCTAAATTGGTTTCAAATATCTATCTATGTTTCACCGTATCACTTGTGTAACTTAGAGAAGACATCCATTTCCATTGTCTAAACAACTTGTTGGTTTCACGGTAAATTATTAAATCTATCTGTTAATAATTATGTGAGCCATGTCATAGTGTATATGACTGTTTTGTTTCTGATTTACCCACGTGGATTGTAACATGAGCTAACTCAGTGGGATGAGATAGAGATCGCGATTTTATTTTCTGAATCTTGTCACATGTGTTAGTGATGGCGTGTGGGACCTTACTCTGAATGTTTCATCTACTGTTTGTTTCTGTACTAAGCTACATTCTGGCATTTTGAAATTATGTCTTGTATTTGTTCTGTTGAAACTTTGTATGTCCGTAATTCTTTTTTCTCAGACATTTTTGTATCCCTTTTGGTTGGTTTGTCGAGAGACCTTACTGGGCGTTTGGCTCACCTCCTTATTATTTTACTTTCAGATGATCGGTAGAGGGGACTGGATTACAGGGCTAACTGTGTGTCTGAGAGCTAGCAGTTTTATATCAGAATCAGTATTAACATTTTTAGATATAATAATAAAGACGAATTGAATTTGTTTAGATTTTATTTTAGAACTCCGTGATAGAGTAATTTGGGATTATATAACTGCTTTAGGTTGCTATGACATTTATTGATGTATCTTGGGGACTGATTGGTAGTGGCTTTGAATAACTAGTTAGGAAGACTTTTTGATATTTTGAGATTTTCTGCCTTTATTTACTTGAAACTAACGCTTCGAAAATTTGAGGTGTTACAACTGGCCTCACTTCTACAAGCTGGAAACAAGAAAAGATGTAGGGAGTGATGAGATCATTATTTAGCAGTGGAATAAAATAATATTAGCCTTTTTTGTGTAATAGGCCATTTTTTTTGTGCAGCGGAATAGATGATACTAGGCCTCGTTTGTGAATTTGCCAACTCTGGACCACTTTTAGCACTTTGGAGCCATTTTGTTTTAATGGTACGATTATGATAGAAATAACAATGGCATTTTTGTGTTGTTGTAAGTGTAGCCATTTTGTGGTAATTTGCATTTGGAGACACGTAGTGCACAAAACCATTTCTCGACAGCCTTAACGAGAATTTGGTTAGATATGTGTCGATGCCAACAGTGAACCCCCATTAACACAGTCATGCGCGCCCCATCTGCAGCACAAAGCAAAGCGACACAATAATACCAAATCCCTCACTAAAACAGTCACTAACTTAGTGGTGATTTTGACAATGTCATTGGCTTCCCTTTGCCACCCTAATCTTCTTCCTCATATCTTCAGTTACTTTGGCATTTAGCTTCACTTCAATAACTTAGTCCTTGGTTCTTTAAAAAACCACCACTTTCATATACAAGAAAAGAAACCTGCTGCTCTGAAAAGAAACCTGCCGGCAGTCATACGAGTCTATACCGGCGGTCAAACGCCGGCATATCTCCCCCATTATCCGCCTTCTAATACTGCTTTTACCAGCGGTGGCTATCTATGCCGGCAGTCATCGGCACTGCCATAGCGAAATATTTTTTTAGTTTAAAAAATAAACTAGAAAATTATAGGCAATGACACTGACCGCCGCTATAGGTATTTTCAGATTTTTAATTTCTTAAATAAATAGACTTATGCCGGCAACACCGACCGCCGATATAGGTATTTATTTATTTATTATTTTGCAATTTATATAAAACAAGCCTACGCCCAAAACCAAGATCAAAGTAAAAGAATAAATCACATTCATCAAGTCATAATTACAAAAATTATCAAGATCCATGATTCGTAATTCAAGAAATCTAATACATCTTGTTAAAATGCATCAGACTCTCATACAACTTCAATTTGTTCAAGAAAACCATCATTAACCCTGTAGAAGTGTTCAACACTAGACAAATCCCATACATCCATACAAATATCAAGATCTTGCACATCATCAATGTTGAGTCCCAAGTCTGGCATCGGTCCATTTACATTGACATCCATGACAACCTGTTACAAAAAAAAAAAAATTGTTCATCATGCTTGCAAATGATTTCAAGGATCCTGACCACCATGTTCTTGAACAAACACGACATAGCACTCGAGGCAATCTTCATCAGTTTGTTAAGTAAGATAAAGCAAGTGAGTAATATGATATTGATTGAGGAAAAAGTGTGAAATTCTATAACTAGCCTCAGGCAACTTGCCTGAGGCACATAATTTAGATGCCTTTGTGTTACTCTTGCCTTCCACAACTATTGTCATTGTTGTCGAGAGCTGTTGTCCGTCTACCCCTCCCTACGGCTAGGGACTGGGTCGTGGAGAGAGAGAGAGAGAGAAAAAAGGTTTTCTTTAGAGGCTTTTGATCAGGGGCAGGGATAGGGGGGTAGGTGCTCGGTTTGGTGAGTGGTGAATGGCTGGAAGAAGCAAAAGCTTGGAGCCAAACTACATAGTACCTCGGGAAACTTTCCCCAAGGCTCCATTAGCTTCACTTCAATAACTTAGTCCTTGGTTTTTTAAAAAACCACCACTTTCATATACAAGAAAAGAAACCTGCTGCTCTGAAAAGAAACCTGCCGGCAGTCATACGAGTCTATACCGGCGGTCAAACGCCGGCATATCTCCCCCATTATCCGCCTTCTAATACTGCTTTTACCAGCGGTGGCTATCTATGCCGGCAGTCATCGGCACTGCCATAGCGAAATATTTTTTTAGTTTAAAAAATAAACTAGAAAATTATAGGCAATGACACTGACCGCCGCTATAGGTATTTTCAGATTTTTAATTTCTTAAATAAATAGACTTATGCCGGGGACACCGACCGCCGATATAGGTATTTATTTATTTATTATTATTATTTTGCAATTTATATAAAACAAGGCCTACGCCCAAAACCAAGATCAAAATAAAAGAATAAATCATATTCATCAAGTCATAATTAGAAAAATTATCAAGATCCATGATTCGTAATTCAAGAAATCTAATACATCTTGTTAAAATGCATCAGACTCTCATACAACTTCAATTTGTTCAAGAAAACCATCATTAACCCTGTAGAAGTGTTCAACACTAGACAAATCCCATACATCCATACAAATAACACTTTGTTCCACGTATCACATACCCGCTTCCATTATTTAGCACTAAAATAACACAAAATCCAAGATTTCCCCTACTACCATCACCTTAACACTTCAAGCAACCTCTAAAATCACACCACCACGGCCCGCCACTAAGGCTTCCACCCCACTATCAATCACCACCAACAACAAAGTTACTTTAAACCTTCAAGTAAGCCCTAAAACATATAGCTGCAATACATAACTTAAACAAATTATCTTTTTCCCACACTTACAACCAAAAAGTAAAACCCTTTAGCTAACTATATTGCCGACGTTCTAATTTGACCGTGACGCTTCACAATGGGATTTGTGGTGGTGGTGGCTGGTAGTGGGTTTGTGGTAGTGGTGATGGTGGGTTTGTCATGCTTGTGGTTGTTGGGGGTTTGTGGTGGTGGTTGGTCTATCGTGGTGGTTTTGTGGTGGTAATGCTGCTGGGTCTGTGGTGGGTATGCAATGGGGGGTTCGTGGTGGGGCTATGGTTTATCTAATTAGATTGGAAATTGCAAAAAATTCATTATAGTATGTAAAGGTTATTAAGTTATTTTAACTCAAAAATTAATATCATCCACTAGAGTCTAACAAAAGGGGGTGTCAACGCAATTTTTAAATAAAAGGACAGCGACTATATGAGATTACTCAGAGGTATCGAATGTAATGCACCTAACCAAAAATGGAGAAGCAGAAATCGCTACTTGCACATGGTCCATCTAGTATGACATTGGAATGAGATATGTATGGTCTACCAGAACATAGTGAAATAAATGCATCGAGCTGAGTGGGGTTTCAAACGATACTTACGACATGCTCTCACTCTACATAAGCGTACGGAATCGTCTACGCATCACGTATTGACGATGCTGGAAACTACACATATGACCTTTTCCTTTTTAAACTCTTTGACAAATTTCTAAGAAACAGATTAACATTTTGAAGAGGAGGATATGCTACGTCTCATTTCTATATTGGGTTTGCTTCTATGAAGGCCGGACACAATGGGTGGTTGAGACACGATTTGCGATCTGAAAGTTTAAAATTTTACTCGTGAACATATTTGCATTTTTTTCATTTTTTCCCCTTTTTTGAGAAAATACTGTTTCAGTGGGATAGGAGTAACACACTCGGTTTGTTGCTCGCCGTCAAGGGGAAAATGTCATACATTATACAAACATGAGACGTCTTGTAATTGCAGAATGGGGAACCACTCATGCCTCACTCCCATTTGATAGTTTAATTTTTATACCTCAAGGATCACCATTAGAGTTATCAAGCTGCAAAACTTGTTCCATTACCTTGCTAAATGAGACGAACCACTATGCAATGTGGCACTAGTGACCGGCAACAATCATTTATCTAGCCAACTAGAGTATATGTGGAAGACTTAGCAAGAGGGAAAATCGTTAGGGGGAGGAAGCAAACATTGAGATGGCCCTTGACCACTTTTCACTATTAAACCCATCGCAAGTCCCCATGTAGTATGTTCCTCTAGATGACAGTGTATGAACCAAACTCCTGGATTGTCTGCATTGAGTCGAATGGCAGCCCATCCTCCTACTGGAACTGCCACTGTGTTTCTCTCTTGAGGATCGACAAGATTGTAACGAGCAGGATCTTTAGCAGCATTAAAATTTCCGAACCCCTTCGCAACGATGAAAAAGTTGTGACCATGGACATGGATCGGATGGTTCTCCACGTTAAGAAAGCCCGTATCTTGCAGAACGATCTCCAACTTTGTCCCATAAGGTACAGCTAAAAGCTTTGTCCCAAACTCAGTGTTCATGTTTTGAGTTACTGGATCCACACCTGTATAGTCAAAAGCGTGCGGTGGCTTGTCTGGGAAGTCACTGGTAGTAGCATTTGTGGAGAGATTTCGGTAATGGCATTCCAAAATTGACATGGTAGGACGAACGAATGACTGGTTGTTCATTGAAGCAAAAAACCTCTTGCCCTGATACCCCTTGCATGTTTCATTAGGAGGACAATCTTGAAGGTTGAGGCTTATCGTCACTATTACTCTCTTGTCAATTCTTTTTGGCACATTACATGGATATTCAGCAGAAGCAAGACTTCGAAGTTTCTTAAAAAATGTGCTTGCAAATGTGGTATCTTCCATTCGAGGAAGGGTACGAGGTAAGGAAGTGTAAGGAGATATTATCTGTTTTGTGAATGTTCCCTTGTATTTTAAGAAGCCAATTGTAGTAGAATTGTCGAAGGGGAAAACTGAAGTGAGATAAGGCCTTGCTGCCATCACAAACATGCCGGTGGAATCAGGAAATTGATTTGCAGTGAGGAGTACGTTGGTGGTTTGGCCAGGAGTGATCATGATTGCTGTGGTTCTGAAGGGTTTGGTGTAAACAGCATCTACTTCTACAACGGTTAGGGTATGGTTGGCCACAGTAAAGAAGAGCTCCTGGTTAAGTGCTGCGTTGATGATTCTAAGTAGGTAGGTTTTGCCGCGTTCAACAGCCTGGACAAAAGTATCTGCATGGTGTAAACGATAATGAAACTACGTAAAAATATATACAACTTGGTGATATAACAACTGAAGAATTTAGTTTGACATTGGGTGATGACAACCGAAAAAACCAAAATACGCATAATTGAGTAAGATCAGTAAACAACTTTCATTTCATAAGTATGAAAGCATCCTTGTGATGAGTAAAGTTGGTTCCAGGTACATATCAGGGTCTTACGGCTATCCCTTTCATCGGTGGGTTGTGCCAGAGTAATCTTCTGCTTCTTCCTCTTAGTACATTTCTATATATACACATACATACACATACATCTATATATATATATACACACACATATATACATATACATATATATGTATATATACATATACATTTATATGTATATATGTATATACATATATATGTATATGTATATGGTTGGGGAGGATGAAGGTCACTGGCGTTCATCAGAAGTTGAGGGGTTTCAGTATACTAGGCTGCTTGGTGTGTAACACAAACAAATTGTATGTGGCTACACACACACACACATATGTATATACATATACACACATATACATATATATACATACATATCTATATATGTATACATATATGTATATGTATGTGCTATATGTATGTATACGTATATGTGGGTATATGTATGTGTGTGTGTATCTATAGCACATACATATATGCGTATATATATATATACACACACACACACATACATACATACATACATATATGTGTACATACACACACACATATACATATTTGGATTTGGTTGGCATTTTCAATGCCTGCTCAACCTCTAGTTCCAATTTCTTAAATTCTTACAATTTTAAAATGAAGTTAAATAGGTGTTAAATTTCGATTGGTCACAAAATAACTTTTACCTCCATTAACTCCAACCATCTAACTCCACGATGTCTATTATACACAACAAGAAAAGAGGTATTTTCCGACAGAATTTTAGCGACGGACTGGATTCCGTCGCTAAATGGGCATTTACCGACAGAAATAACCGTCGGCAAAATTCCGTCGTTAAATATTATTAGCGACGGAATAATCCGTCGAAAAAGGTTCTTCGCGACGGGCTTTTTCCAGCGGTCTTTTAGCGATGGAATTTCCGTCGCTAATAATTTCGTCGGTAAAAGTACGACTTTCACCAACGGACTTTTCGCGACAGGATAATTCCGTCGCTAAAAGTCATCGTTTAAAACAACCAGATCTGTTTTTTCTCTCTCCCTGTTTCTCTCTTCGAAAATCTGGAAAAATAAAATCTGCCGGCGACTAATTTCACCTGCGCGGCTCACCGCCATTCTCACCTCCACAGTGCCCCACCTCCGGCGACACCATATCCTCCCCCCGACTCCGGTAGACCAATATATACCTCAATTGCCGCCGCGCCAACGCCACCCTCCACTGCTGCCTCGCCACCAACACCGCCGCCCTCCATTGCCGTCGATAACCACTACTCATCAGCCGCACTTAGAAGGTAAGTCACCCACTGTCCACTTTCTTTGGTTTGGCATGGTACATATGTCAAGATTTAGCACCCACTATTGTAATTTTATGGGATTAGACCATGCTACTTTGTTTAATTATAAGGTGTTTTGACTGGTTATCTCGAAAACTATGGTTGAATATTAAAAAAAATTAAAATAATTGAGGTGTTGATTTGATACTGCCCTGCCGAGAGAGAGAGAGAGGGGCTGCGGGCTGGTGTGTTTTGGGCTGTGCGTGAGGAGGTGGTTATGGAGTCGTGGTGATGGCAGCCGTGACTGCAAGTGCATTTTCTGAGTGCAGCGTGTGCGTATAGTGTGTTGTGTGTTGTGTACTTATATATGTAGGTGGTGCAGTGTAAAGTGCTGAATGTGCGCATTGGGTAAAAGGATTCGGCAGGCTGTGAGTATACATGGGGTGGAGGGAGAGAGGCTGCAACAGGCAGCCTGTGTGCTCAGGTGTGTGCACGCGTTTGTGTGGGTTGTGTGCATAGGTGTGTGTGTGTGTGCGCGCGCACGATTTTGTGTGCTGCGTGTGTGAGTGAAGCTGCTACGCAGCTATGTGTGTATGTGTGTGAGAGCTGTGTGCATGGTGTGTGTTTGTGTGCCCATATGTGTGTGTGTAGCTGCCAAGAGGCAGCTGTGTGCGTGTGTTTTTTTGGGTGTGTATACAAATGTGTGTGAGGGTGTTAGAGGAGTGCGTGAAGCTGCCGAAGCATATCGAAGTGACTGAATAGGACATTTCGTGGTATTTGGCATGAGAGGTCTTTTTAGCCGAACACTAACATATCTTTGACTCACTGTTCTTGCAGGCCTCGTATGAACAGCTTAGGGGCTCCGAGCAGGCGTCTGGATAGCCATCAGCGTCCACTAGTACGAGTGCGAGTACTGGGGTGTTGAAGTGATGGCTAGATGTACCGGAGGTTGTCAATCGGCCGAAAGGCCTCATACGCGGCTTGCCTAGCACGACTGCACGTGCCGTGATAGGATCGTCCCCACCCCTCGTTGCCCCTCAACACACACCGGCTCCTCAGCGTCTGTTGGCCGACGAGGAGATCCAACGCATTGCTACTGTCGTGTTGAGGATGATTAGGGAACAGGATCAGCAGGGTACCGCTGCTGGACATGCCGAGCCGGCCCCAAATCAGCAAGATCTAGATCCGGGACTTGGCCACCCCTGATGAGCCCTTTCTCGTGCCCGGTCCTAGCTTGTTCCCTCCCCCCCGCCCAGCTTGAGTCTTCTCCCCTCCCCTAACCGTCTATATCCGGTTTCCGGCTTGTACATCATGAGTTTTTTTTTATAATAAACATTTTGTATGATTGATTATATATATTTCTTTGTGTATTGATTATTGTGCGTTGTTGTTGAGAATTGAATTTTTTATTACAGGTCTGGGTAATAGAAAAATAATAAAAAACAATTTGACTTTTGGCGACGGATTAATTACGTGGCTAAAAGTGTTCTTACTATCAGCTTTTTAGCGACGGAATATTCCGACGCTAAAAATCTTATTTAGTGACGGAATGTTCCGTTGCTAAAACATTTATTCCGTCACTAATTTCACAAAACAGAAAATAAATTAAAATACGTAAAATATAATTAGCGACGGATATTCCGTTGCTAATTAATAAATAACTCCGTCGCAAAATGTACAATATTAGACGACAGATATGAAAATTCCGTCGCCAAACTTTTAGTAATGGGCTTTTTTATGCCAGGGACTTTTAGCGACGGTAAATCCGTCGCTAAAACTTTTAGCGACGGATTTTGAGCTTTTAAAAGCCTTTTTTCTTGTAGTGTATATCTCATATCATAATTAACTACATCCCTTCTTGTGCATAGCACGGAATTTTAGATAGTATGTATGAATGTAGGTACATCTACATATTATATCATTCGAAACTAATGTATCCATGTGAGCATACCTCCATTAAGCTGTTGCGAAATGTCTCATTCACAAAGAGACGGTCAAGTGGACTTTATTTTTTTTTCTTTTACGAGTTTTATTGGCAATGGGTTTTTGCGCCTTTTTGCAAAGAATCAACACTTGAAATTTGCAATGTCCTAGCAATTTGGTCATATGAAGCTTGCAATACAGAAAAGAGATTTGGATCTATGTGTGTGGCTATTAAGCATGGTTGTGCCTAGAAGGGTGAAGCACATGCACTGGGTACGCATCGGGTGCGGGTGGCGGGTGCTTGTCTAGTATTTTCTATTTATTTGTTTTAATTTCCTAAAGAGCGGGTGTTGCTCGGGTGCCAATAGGATTCAGATCGGATGCGGATCTAATACTTATGGGGTGGAAAATACAATTTTGAAAAGAGTTTTTATGGGTCAAAACACAAAAATAAAAGTTTTGGGGTCAAATTCTAAATAATAAAAGTCATACTAACCTAATAAATGACAGATCCTTTGCGACTGGGGCTTGATCTATAAGAAGGGCAGAGAGAGAGAGAGAGAGAGAGAGAGAGAGAGAGAGAGAGATGTGACAATCCCTTTTTGACCACATGGCTCTCTATAATGACATGCATACCCACTAATTATACACATGCAAGCCCACATGTGATTGGGTCTATGCATTTTCAGACCCAATGATTATAATAGCTCCCAATAGCTACATAGTCACATGCAAGTATATAACAACTATGACAAATAAAATTGCACTATATATGGGCTTTCTTAAAATTTAAGTGATCCCTGTTTTGTTTAAAATAAACTTATTTTAGGTATATAGAATTTAAAATACATAGATAAAATTTGTAGTATTCCCGTCGCACTCTTATCCTAAATTTTTTCCAAAAAAGAGTATCCTTCTGTCTGCACCCGTACTTCGTAGGTCTGACACAATTTCTAACCCTGCACCTTGGGATGACCAATGGCCAAAGAAAAAGAAAACAATACTATGCATTACGAGGGAAGGGGTGGGGAAACATCACCTTTGTTAGAACATGGATAGATAGATCCTGGTAAGCCGTTAATGGTGTACGCATCTGAAGCATTAGGCCCGTCGCCATACAACATCATTTCCATTTCCGTCATCTCTGTATCCTCATTCCACCATTCACCTACACATTGAAAACTTTGAAGTATCAGCAGTGAAAGCTAGTGTGTTTGATATGCGATGACTGCGGCATCACGGTAATCTTACCAAGTAAGATGGGAATTTCAGCTTGAACAGGAGTGGAGAACGGGAATGGCATTTGAGGGTTGATGATGAAGGCGCCATGGACGGATACGCGTTGCCATGAGAAATGGGCGTGCCACCAAAGGGTGCCTCTCTGACCAACAACAGTGAATTTGTATGTATATGTGTGGCCGCCTTGGATGGGGCATTGGGTAACGTAAGCTGGACCATCTGCCCATCCTGTTCTTAACTGCCTTACTCCATGCCTGTGTTGCACACCAGTATAAATATTTGTATCAATCTTGTTGTGTCTTTCTTTAATCATAGTCCATAAAGAATGATAGTTTTGAAACAGTGTTACAGCTTTTTTGAATTTGAAATAAAGTTTGAAAAAGCATTTTTATGCCAGCAAACACCCAACTGGTCTAGGCATATATGCTCATTTGCTGAATAATGGAATCAATTTCTTGGGCTAAAGAATTTATTTCCTCTACTCTCTCTGTAGTGAAAATGGTCTTTCTTTTTGCTGTATGCTTTGGCATCATTAGTTTCCTCTGTCATCATAATAGTATGCGCAAAGAAGACACGATTTTTTTGTTTTTAAAGCAGCCTAAACAATTGCCTGGTTTTATTGTCTCTTAAGGTGATGATAACGTCCCCTTTTGGGGCTTTGGAGCTGATTTTTTTTTTTTACAATCTGTCAAAAAAAAAAAGCAGATCTAGGCATACAAGCTGAATAAGCAGAGCTAATTAACCCCAAATAACTAACGTACACACACAGTAATTAAACTACAATTACGGCTACGATAGAAGATTGGGAGCTCATTTCTAAGTGTATGTTCAGAGGGTTTTATGGCATGCCATCTGTATCTAAAAGGAAGGAATCTTGGAACCTCATTCGCTTTCTTAATTGGTGGCACAGATAATTAGCCTTATTATGTGGTGGGGACTTCAACAAAATTCTGAGTCCAGAAGAAAAAATGGAGAATTTTCCCAAAGCAAGCTGGCAGATGAGGGATATATTCGAGCGAGGTTCTTCACGACTGTGGGTTAGAGGATGGTGGCTTTTCAGTTCACATGGTGCGATAAACAGACTTACTCGAATACAATTCACGTGCGATTAGATACACTTTTTACAACATGAAATCGGTCAGAGGGCTATTCGTTAGATATACTTTTGTGACGTACGTACAAGGTTTACTAAGATTGTGTAACTAGGATTTGCAATTTTTTTTTAAAACAAAAAACATAATAGTAAATGGTGATGATGTATGTGTGGCTTTTCTATGCATAGGGATAATAAAAAAAAAATCGTAGCAAATAAAATGACATGTCGAAAAATTATGAAGGGTAAAAAAGAAAAAGGACGCCAAAAGAAGCTCACGTATCAGTTTCACAATCTACAAATGCTTCGTCTATGATGTCTTTAATTTTTTATTTATTTGTGTACACCATGCTATATGATAATATTTTTGTATACATATGTACATACAAATGCATGTGTGTACATAGAAATATATACATATACATAAAGACGCGCGCAAGGCACAATATATATATATTTATGTGTGTGTGTGTGTGTATATATATATATATATATATATATATATATATTGTGTTTGTGTGTATGTGTGTACATGTATATATCAATAAATATACATATACGGAGTATGTATCTAGCAACTTAGCTTAAGTTATCACTGATCTGATTGTTCACATATCGCGGATGGACGGAGTAGATCATTTTTATTGTTTCACTACCCCGTCATCTACCCCATCGTGGAACAGACATTTGTACGGACGGTAAATCACTGTCTGCTCTAATAAATATGTGTTCAACACATGTAGTTTCAAAAAGAAGCAAATTAAAGAAAAGTTAATGAAATCCACCAGAGAACAAATAGAGAACCATACTTCATGTTTTCTGAAAGAAATACTTGCATGTGGACGCAATGTGACAGATGCCATTATGCCATGCATAACGTGCTTGGCAATCACCTAGTCCGTATTATGCTTAAAAATACTGTACTTCTCGTAGCTAATTCTCCTTTTTCTATTCATTTTTCTAACATCGTAGGTTGCCGCTTCCCCATACGAGACTCGCGCCATTTTTTCTTTTCATTCTTTATCAGTTCTTTTAAGATTATAGCATGTTGAGTGAATTGGGAGGGAATGAGCAAATGACAGATAATCAATCATTGAATGTGCTAATTTGTTAGTGGCCACAGCCAAAAATTTGTAGCTGTATTACACAAGGAATTTTAGTTAGGCGATCATTCAAAACTAGTAATGATCATAATCGTTTGGAAGATATTCGGAAAGCTTAAATTTGGTGTTCTTCAGTACAGGGATTCACTAGTTACTCACCAATGGATGGTAGTGTTCCTAGCAACGCTGTTCCTGACCTTGATCTCGACGTTGTCACCTTCGTTAACATTGATGGTTGGCCCTGGATACTTGCCATTCACCGTTAGAAGTTGCTTCGTATGACACAAGCGGGTCACATTCTTCCATTCAACCTGAAACCAAAAACGAAGTTAATGCTCACGTATCTTCAGTTCCCGTATTTTTCGTGCATTTGAATCCCAAGTATCAGATATTCTAACGTCAGTATATCCGGACAAAAATCTTATTGATATATAGTCATGTCAAGAACTTTATATATTACTTATCTTTATGTGCGTGGATGCATGAGCGCATAGAGAGAGAGAGAGAGAGAGAGAGAAGAAGAAGAAGAAGAAGAAGAGTGCGAGAATTTTACGTACATTAAATTGAAAGCGCCGAGTAGTTGCAGAAGAAGATGGAAGAATGCCGGCAAGAACTAGGAGTCCTAAGATTAACGACCCATAATGACTCCCCATTTATGGCAACTTTCAGGGTATGCTCACACCAAGTACTGCTTCTATACACACACACTAGGCTCTACGAACCAAGTCCATACTTGTACCTGTTTATATAGTAAGCATTTCATTTTTCTCTTTGCTTATTCTCGTGTAAGGTAGAAGTAATCAAAAAACTAAATTTCTTTTATTAACATTATTTTTTGCCCTTTTTTAACACAGATTTGCTAGGTTGGAAGAGTAACATGTCAAACAAAAGCTTTCAGCTACAAAAGTTGGTTCCTGCGATTCCTCTGAATTAGCTAATGCACATTCAGAAAAACAAAAGGAGGCCCATCTTGCACGTTGAATACTGCCATACGAGTATACTATTTTATTTATCAAAATTATCACCTTCAGTTGACTCTATTGTCAGCATTAGACTCGCAGAGTGGCATTAGGTTATGGTTGACGCCTAAAATATTGGTGGGTTGGTGTCGTATCAAATCAGGACAAACTTGGGCTGATTTAGCATCTTCTAAATTTGCTGGCTTAAAGATAGCGACTTCGTCTTGTTCAACTCTCTCATACTTGGGAGGGCTGCTTCCATGTGATCCAAAGTGCAAAAGGATCTACTCGTGCTTTGGACATGGAGTAAAATGATTCCCTATCTGTAGTTTTTTAGAAGTCCTTAAAGTTTGATTTGTTTCATTATGGTCATGTTATGCTTTGCTTCCTTTTTGGTCCCTCTTCAAAATACTTGTATTCATCTCCCACTGCGAGCTAAAAACACTGACCCTGCTAACTCCATTGATACACTGCCGCCAAATTAACACATGTTGCTGCTAAAAAAAGATCAGCACCACACAAGGAATCAGAACATGCAAAAGAGAAAGAGATGACTGCCGATAGGGTTTTGACAGAGGAACTCTTTGATGCTTAAGTTAGAGCAGAGCTTATGAGTAAAACTCTAAACAAGCTATATAAGATATTGTGTTTGTGTGTGATTAGTTGTCCACATACCTGAAGATATCCCTTCTATATTCTTAGGTATTAGAATCCCAATATAGAATTAGGACTGACAGTTGGGCTTATGCTTTATTCTTGCGAAACAAGATAGAAGCTCCAGAAAACCCTAGCCTCTAGATATGGCAAATACCTAACTCAAAGTTAATCGGGCTCGACCACGAATGCCAGGTGTCAAACGATAATTGGTGATGAATTTTTAGCTCTCTCATATGCCCCTCCTGTTTTCGTGACATATCAGGTAACCGAGAAGCAAAAAGTTAAAACAGATCAATCACACAAAAGTCAAGAGTGTTCCCTGGTAGTCTGCTTGGACAATTTGCTCGAGCATTCTGATCGGGAGCTCTTCCTACGCATGATCTCTGCTCGGGCAGGCTGATTCGGAGCTCTGCCTGGGCATGATGTCTGCTCGGGTAGGCTTTGACTCTTAGGAGACAAGTCTTTAATTAATCTCTACTCGGGCAGGATGCTTGGGAGCTCTCCACGGGCTTGTCTCTTTGGGAAACAAGTCTTAGTGATCTGCTCGGGCCACCTGCCGCTTCAAATAGGTTCTTAGGGTCGGATGCTTTCCAACAGAACGCAGTCCCCCTCTAAAATTCACTTTTACCATTAATTTTACCGATGAAATCCGCAGGTAAAAGGCAAGAAAAATTATCAACGGCGGAATAGTTTGTGGTAAAGACTTTTACCACGACTGACTTGCTCTGGCAAATTATTCCGTCGGCTAAATTCTGTCAAAATTTTACGCCGACGGAATTTTTTCAATTATTAACGGGTAAAGATTATTTTTTTGAGTTTAAATAAAACTCTTTAGTAACATAAATTTATTATTCTTCTCCAGCAGCCTCCTCTTCTGGTTGCCCCTTCCCCTTCCTAACCCTAAACCATCACATCAACCACCACGTCACATCACTGGACCAACCACCTTCACCCACCCTAGCCACTATCATCGACCACCCTTAATCACCAATATCGACCATCTTAAACCACCTTCTCTATAGCACCTTCAAAACTCTCTAAATCTCAACGAATTGAACCTGCAATCAATATATCAACCCTAATTACAGATTCAATCTAGTAAAAGTGGGGATTGAATAGAGGTGGCTTGGTGAAGGTTATGGGTTGAATTTGGTGATTATGTTCTTCAATGGTGTAGTGAGAGAAAAAAATAATTTTTTGCCTTAAACTACCGATGGCACGGAATGAGACTACTACTATTGTAGGTAAACTGATGTTTTTGCCCCTGACAGAAAAGTAATTTAATTTAGCACAGGGAGGGATTTGAAGGGAAAATAGGTATAGCTAGGTACTTATTAATTGCCTAAATAAAATTCCAGACCCTGACATTGAAAATTTGAGAACATAGGTCCTAAAGTGAGAACGTCCGTGTAGTTTTAAGGTACTAAGCTTTATTTAGCCTAGTAATAAATTTTTGTTACTCATAGAACAAAATTTTATTACTTGGGAAAAAATTGCTACATTTTTGCCTTTATTGCTAGCTAACAGAAAAAGAAACATCAAAGGTGATGAAAATATTAGTCCCAATCTAACTAAGGATCTAAGAAAGGGTTTGACAAGGTCTGTGCCTCATGCCCCCTTAAAATATGAGTGTTAGCCCTGGGGCTAAACAATGCTGGCAATACTTGCCGAACTTCTTAGCATTCACTACAAGAAAATACGTCTCTAATGACAATAGAAGTTGTCACAATAAAGTACAAAGTTATCACTAAATATTATAGTGACAACTTTTTGTTGTCAAAAGAGTCGTCATTATAGGCCCGTCACTAAAAACTTTAAGTGACAACCTTGTGTAAGTTGTCACTAAATCTGAAATTTGTTGTGACAACCTTTAAGTTGTCACTTTTGCATGAACTCTAGTGACAACTTTGTTGTCACTTAATGATCTCAAATGTTGTCGTCATTACGCGCTATTGTCACAAAAGAATCCTTACTATAGACTTAAATTGGGATATGGTGACAAAGTGACTTGTCACATTATGTCACTAGTGACGACTTCAATATTGTCACAATATTAACTTGTGACAATATCGATGTTGTTACAATAATCATTTATGTCAATTCTTTGTATTGTCATAGAACATTCATTTTGTTGTCACCATTTCACTTTTCATGTCATCACTATACACACTAGTGATGAACTTATAGTCATGTAGTGACAATTATAGCTTCTTCTAGTAGTGACAATAGTACGTTTACCAATTGGTTATGCCCGTATATATTGTTCTTCTACAAAACAAAAAGGATAAACTTTAACTTTAATGGAATTGAATAAATAAAATCATGCATTACAAAAACACCATCCATTAAAGTTTGCTTAATCTTAACATAAGCTACAAGCATTTCATTTACAAAATCACTAAGTACAATAACTCCAAAGGTAAGGGTGTTGCGTGCTGCCTCTTCGTCTTCGACACCTTACACTCAATCCCAACATCACGGCCATCCTTAATCGGCACAATGTTGGATGCCCTCACATACAGACATGACTTTATATTAGTGATTCACATACTGAGACAGTACCCATGATCAAGCATGCCAAAAGGAATTAGTTAAATACGATAAATGAGCTGCAATAATACTGGATACAGGATGGAGAAGTCAGCTATACTTTATTCCTGTTGAAAATGGAGACACTTCTTTCATAGTAACTTCCCCAAGGGTTGAATATCCTGAGACAGTACCAGAGGAAATGAACTTAGAGGGCAACTTCAAATACACACATGCACTGCAAGTAGTAAGGTAGAGAGCAATATGTACTTAGAGTAAAAAGCAGAGTTTTTTCACAAAAGTAAAACCAAGCTATTACAGATATCAGTTTAATAGCAAAAAAGATGAGATTAGGGAAAAGCATTTGGCTAAATGAGGATGGCGCGAACATAAACGTACTAAAAAGACGAGCAACAAACATAGAAAAATAGGTTTTGCTAGAAGCTTATTTGAGGCAAATGAGCAAGCACGTACTTGTATCATTTTATTTGCAAAGGAATTACTGCCCAATTGCAAGTTAAGAAAAGCTTCCAAGACAGCTACAACATTTAATAGTATAGTGATAGTGACAAGCTAACCTTTGCTAATTTCACCATGTCCTCTGGCCATAGCAAGGAGTTCTTCTCTATTGTTTCCCATAACGTGGACATGTCCGGGAGAGATACAACTGGAGTTGATACCTCACAATCCATTTCAAAGGGTATAAACTTAAAAGCAAATGTCATACTGGTAGAGGAAAGCACGGTGAGTTCATGTAAATAGTATCGAGTGATCAATACATTGAGATTTGCTTTTGTTCCAACCTGCTCTGCAACCTCAGGCCAGTTCCCCATTCCATACATTTCAATACCCTGCAAAAAGAAATTTAATTCTTCAGGATGAGATTCCCAAAAGGGAACACCACCAAGGCGACTAGTGAAAACCACCAGCATATATACTAACTGACACAGAACCCAAGATTTAAAGCTTGTACATGAATACCTCCAGGATTAATATCTCCTCATCTGCATTCCAGTTAGGAGATTTTAGGGGAAAATACAAATTATCCTGTTGAAAGAAAATAGGTAAGGTTTCAAAAAAAAAAACATAATTTACATCTCAACACACCAAAAGTACATAGATAACAAAAGAAAAAAGAACTGGCGAATGAAAAACAGACAACTGCATATCAGACTAATTAAGCACAAATCAAATGCAGGTTCTTAGAAGGGATGAAGAACTGTGTTATACAGGTGCAGTGTGTGGTCACTATCCTGTTTAAGGCAGCAACGCTTCATTTTAACAGTTGCCCTATGCAGTATTCATTTTAACAGTGAAATGGGGATTATGAACAAATCGGAAAGTACTGACAAAATAAGGTCACTAACCACAACTGGATGATTGCCTTTGTGAGGATGAACCTCGGCTCCAACAGAAAAGCATTCCACACGAAGATCAAAATCTGAGCACATTACGCACGGATACCTTCTATTTGGCTATTACCTGCAATCACCCACACATGAGAAATAACACTCAAAAAAAGAAGAATTATAAGAGAAAGAAAATGTTGACAGTGTATAAGAGAAAATGTTCATCAATTCTTGATCAACCACAAATAAAACAAAAGATAAACCTATAATTTAGAAATACATGAATTGTTCTGTGGCAAATGCTTAAGTTATTATGGAATGGACCAAAAATGTTATATGAAGAATGAACTGCTTTAAACAACAAACAAACATACCAGCTCTAATCCAACTCTAATGATGGGTCTCCAAAGAACCGTGACATTTAATATAACTATATACCAATATGTACTAAGAAAGTACAAGTTGTAGCTGCGAGTTGTAGAAGGATTTTATTAACACACATATGCTAGATAGTGCAAGAACCGTTGCTAGTGCAAAATTCAAGTACATAACATGTAGTATATCTTTGACCAACTAGCAATCGCCACAAGCTACAAATAAGTAGAAAACAAAGTACTGACTAAAATATGTAAAAGTACTACGTGTAATCAAGATTATAATCTTCAAACAGAAGTGCAAACAAAGGCTTTGCTTCTTGTCGTCTTTAACGATAAGTTCTCTTGCAATAATTTAGCATCAAATTTCCTTCCATAAACGTCGTGAAGATGAAGATTCTGCAATTCTCGGGATTTTGACGTTTGAAGCATGTTCTTGGTAAAGTTTTTGTTTCAAGGCAAATTGTCATTGTGGTCGTCCCCTTTGGATTGGTTGTTGGATCTTTTGCAAAGCATTTTGCTTGTTATTCATGAGTTTTCTACTCTCTGTCGTTTAGAAAAAGGCTTTTGTGCTTCTCTTCACCTTAAGAATTTCTCTTCTAACTTAAAGTTTAAATTCACTTGGTACACATTAAGCATAAGCGGGGTATATGTTTATGTCAAACTTTTTAAGTAATGAGCTAGGTAACTTTTCAAATTGTATAGTCATATATGATTTTATAATTAGGGACAATATATAATACATAAGCCTGTAGAGGGCGCCAAAAAATGCCCTTTTAAACCATAAAAGCACCCATTCTTTTTTAGGGGCGCTTATTGGAGGCGTTAGTAAAAGCACCCCAAATAAAAGAGTCGTTAGAAAAACGACGATTTTTAAGCGCCTAGAAAATTTAGGGCGCTTTAAAACGCCTCTTTGGAGAGGGGGGGGGGCGCTAATTCAATGTCCCTATTTTGCAGCATTTTAAGTAGCGCACGTATATTAGGGCATTAGTTAAAGCCTCCTCATTGGGGCATTGTTACGCGTCTCCTTTTAAGACATAGAGAGAGAGAGAGAGAGAGAACGCCTCTATCCTCAGCCATTTGTGCACCTTTTTTGGACGTTTGATAGTCAACCACTTTTTTGGAGGCTCTCTATAAGTGTCTCATTTTGGGGCCATTTTTTTCAACATTTGCAACTGGATGCCAGTTATTGTAGGCCAAATTCTAATAATTTCTCATCCACTCCATTAGACATGCAAATCCCTAAATCTATAAAGCCCGACACAATTACAAATGAAAACTAAAGAAAATTTACTAGAAGCTACACAAAAAATTGCACTTCAATAGGAATATTATTTATAAAGGAAAACTTTAACTCCGTAGGATTTTCATACAACTCTATAAAATTAGCATGCAAAGCACTTAAATAATTCAGAGTTTTCCTAATGGTTATTCAAGAATGAAACACCAAGGTCGAGCTTTGATTATAAATAAGTCTTCATCTTCCATCCTCTCTTTGACGGTCATTTCCAAGCTGGTGACACCAACATTGAGCTTCGCAGCAACAAGTAAATCATGATATATATATATATAAAGGGAAGAAGGTAGTTAAGCAGCAGAGTCCAAATATCAAACCCCTTCTTCCGTATTTTCGAGAAACTTTACCGCACGCGGAATTGCTTAAAAGCGCCGAATCTCATTCAGCCAGTTCCTCCTTTCACGAATTTAGAGGAATAACTGGTCCTCACATGGTTGTTGCTTCGAAATGAGATTCACCACTTTTGCATCTGTTAAAATTCTTAGACATCTACCACGTAATACGTAATGGGTTTGAGAACATACTGTAAGAAGTACTTGAAACTTTCGATGAAGGATCCTTGTTGTTACGAGCCTCCAATATGCTTGATCTCTTATCGCAAGTACAGAAAACGGCTATTAGAGTCAATTTCCATTCACGAATCAAATCCTTGAGCTTGATAATGCTATAGAAAGAGTGCAACAGGAGAAGGATTTTTATTTGCAGGGAAGACTTATGTCTTGTGACTTATGATTTATTGGGATATCTCTAACCTTTATATAGAGATAATATTAAAGACTGACTTTATCTCAAACACTTAGGAGATAATGGTTGTATTTATCTCAAAAAAATTAGGACACAAATATCCTCTAATTAACTGTAATTATTCTAACTAACAACTAAACAATATCTATGAGCGGGCGGATAATGGGTCCACTAACCCAATTTATCAACACCTCACACTCGTCCACACAGAACAAATAAATCCAGCAATCCCTCCTTAGCTCTTGTTCACTCATCTCCTCATTCAGTAAATAGAATGTGCGACCTACGAGAAAGATGTCTAATGTTGACAAGTATTGTATTAAGTTATCACCACGCTAACACAATACATCAGTCCAAAAATCTCGTATGTACCCCAGATTTTTCAACTACACCAGATTAATAACTGCCAAATCCCTCATAGTGAGCAGTGTTAAACCTCTCATATGTTATGTATTCATGACTCATATCGAAACAAAAATTAACAAAGTCGCATGGGCTATGAATAACATAAATTGGTGTAATATTGGACTTTCTTCCCAAAGCCCTCATGTGATTCTAATTAGACCCAATTGCTTTACTAGACATGCCCCACAAGACCGCATTATCCATGATCCAAGGGTACATGCTAAAGTAGTGACATCGAGTATCCTCTTCATGACATAGTCTAAAGTGAAAAGGGTACTGTATAGGATCAAAAATGTATCGATCCACGAGGCTTACATGATGATGAAGTTGCAATTCATTTATCACTCCCACGCTCGGTCTATATTTAGCACATGCAGTATGATTTGCTTATTATGTCGTAACCCGCGAAGGCGTGTCACATTAATGTATAATAAACTACGCATACGAATCTGAGTTTAGTTGCTATACGAGTGCCTAACATGAGTTTTTCAGCCAGTCACTCTCGTAGTGGCTGTCTGAAATCTCACATTCGGCTGTAAACAGGTTACATACAGTTGTGAAGCTACTCTAGGATTGACCTACCTTTTTAGGTCTCATCTTAGCTCCGAGTTAGGTGACATGTTTTCATTATTAGCTGTATCATCTTATTCGCCCTCTCGGTATATAAGACAACTATGTCTCATCTTGCTCGCTAAGTTAGTGCCAATGTGAACTACATGTGTGAGTGGGTCAATTCAAGCCTGGTGACACTCTTAATAAGGATGTATATGTATTCACAAAGATAATCCATTCATTCCAAAATAAACTCAAATCAAAGAATGAAAATACAATAAATAATGTCAAGTACATAAGATGCCATAAACATATCAAACCCTACATAGTCCCTCCGACCCTTCTCAACCCAAGTGACGTCACTGGAGCTGAGTTGTCGATCATAAACACAACATAATCCTGCTGGATTACGGAGCAACTCTGGATACATAACTTTATATCCATAAAGCTTCAAAAAGGCATCCTTACAAAAAAAATTCACTACAACGTTCAGCATAAACACAGCGGAAATTTTAAAATAAAACATCTAGATCTCAAAACACGGTTGACACCGTGTTACGTCTTCTTTTATAAATCAAGCCAACTTCTCATTTCCCTTCCCAGATGTCTTACCTAGATAAAGAATGAGCGCGGACGCCCAGTAAAGATAACACGAGGATTAACGCGCACAAATAATGCGACAGCCTCGAGGGAATAATAATCATCTCAACGATATAAAAGAATGAAGAGTTTAATAAATAGTGCAGCATCAACCTAATGGCAAAACGATATGTTTTTTTTTCGTCAGATGAGTGGCTTTAAGGCCCAACCGAACAATATTATTTTCACATTGGACTGACAGACTAATAGATTGACAGACTATGCAAGTGAACATTAACTCTGTAATAGCCAAATTAAACATCAATCAAATACAAGCCATTAAAATTGTTAACATATAAATAAAGTCAAGTGCAATGCAGACTCAGACCCTACTAAACACGACAGATTCGACTCACACGCCATACATCCTTTTTGCCAGTGATTATATTTCACAAGCCTTCCTTTCATATAATGTCCCACATTACGGGATGTTCATCTCAATCTTAGGTAATTAAAAAAGACGATATCACGAGAAGGGAACTCAGAAAGAGTGTTCGTCCCCAACCACGCTACCGCCAAACTACAAGTTACACCACTAGACAGACTAAGGGGAAATGATTTCACTTTATGCCCTCAATAAAAAATAACTCAAGCAAGAATTTTCGGTCACAAAACTAACCGGTGTTCAACACCGCACTGAAGTCCACCCCAACATCATCATCAGAGTGGACCGTACCAGGGAGAAAACTAACCACAAGTCCTCAACAATATTCCTAATTAAGATGGACATCTACACAACAACCACCGACATCTCATATCAACCATGCGAAAGTCTCAACACAACAACACTATCGACGATAGGTATGCTACGTGAAGAAAATCATAGCATACAAGGAACTGCATATTATCCTTATCTGACTGGCTTTTAGCCGACGCGAGAAGCAACCTCGGATCACAACGGGCAGGGTCACCTAGTTAAATAAGACCTTACTCGTCAGATACCATTCAAACATAATTACACACTTTATTCTACTCCTTATCTATTTGTTATTTATAATGTCTTACGATAGCCAGTTATTCCAACCCGACAGCTGGACCTTTTAACCTAGCCTTATTGACGCATTAGCATTAATAAATCCTTCATTTTAGGCGTACTAACCCCATTCCTCGCTTCCTGTCACTCAGAACGCTTAATTGCGCACGTTCCCAAAAATTTAGCGCTAACATGGTAAATTACCAAAACCCCCCTGATGGCCATTACAACCCCCAACACCCCAAAACCGCTTCAAAACCACTATTCAGATGTTCTACATCCTTTTTTGGACCAAAAAGTCATTCGAGAAATTTTATAAAGAAAATTACAAACACCCCCCCCCCCCTCCCCCCGGGGCCGCTTATGTAAAATTGCCAAAACATCCCATAGTGGCCATCGCCCCAACAAGAATCTCAAAATCACGTTAAAACATATTTCTAAGCATCTACATTCATTTTTTTGGATTAAAAATGCCTTCGGGATTTTTTGCTCAAAAATCCCCAACTGACAATTAACGAGCCCTCAGAAGCCGGTTCCGCTAAAAATAGTTATCGGCTTCAAAATATCCCAAAACTTCAGATATTGAAGCATCTCACTATTTTAAGGTTCTCATAAAATTTCTACCCGAAAATGCGTTGGTTTGCTATTTTTAAATTCACTGTAAATTTTTATAGTGACCAAGTTAGTCCCCTTCCCGATCTGAGAAAAATCTGAAATTTTTTCACATTGTATATTTCCAAACAAAAACTGGAGTCTCTTTTTTACACTTTAGCAGATTCTACCCCAAGTGTTTTTCCAAAAATCGTATTATGGACTGCCTAACCCTAGCCCCCTTTTAGCGATATTTACTGTTAAACCTCACTGCTACAGTCACACTCACACAGCATCAGCATCAGCCCCCTGCTACTGCTGCTCCCCTCTGCCTTCACCCCCTCTCACACCCACAACCCCTCACACACTTGACACTCCCAAACACAAAAAAACACCACATACCACACAACACCACCCCCACCCTTCCCCCGTACACCTTTTCTTCTTCATCATCCACCTCCACACACCCTTGCACCAAGAAAACCCACCACAACACCCAACAACACTGCTGCTGTAGCAGCAGTGTGCTTGTCACACACACAGAGCACCTTTAACACCCCCAAACATCACATACAAGCACACACAACACCACCCCACCCTTTCCCCCTACACCTTTTCTTCCATATCACACATTTTCACACACTTATGCACCCACAAAACCCACACAACAACACAGCAACACTGCTGCTATAGCAGCAGTGTTGCTGGTGTTGCTTTCCTCACCGTCCCCCCTTATTTTGGGCAGCCCTTTGCTGCCTTATCTTACCTCCAACACCCCTCTTCCCACTTCACCCCACCCCACCACCATCACCACGTCACGGCCACCTTACACCCCTCACAGCCACTCCTCACAGCCTCTTTGCACAGCCCTAACAGCCCCCCTAAACAGCCCATACTTCTCCTATTTGCAATATTTTTTTATTTTCCTTGTTTAACAACCCTATACACCTCTTGATTTTCACACCCACGCATATTAAACCCACATAAATTTTAGGATATATGTCTCATCAAAAGTAAGCAAGAAAGATTTCATCTTAAACCCTAACATATTTCAAGGCTTGAATTCATAAAATTCTAGTTAGCATGAAGAGAGAGAGAGAGAGATTACGGCTTGGTTTTCTCTCTGTTTTTTTTCTTTTCTTTTCTCCTCCTCTTCCTCTTCCTCTTCCTCTTTACCTCTTTTTCTTCTCCTTACTTCCCTTGCCCGAACTCAGTTTCTTCTTTATTTTATTTTATTTTTGTTCCACCGAAATGGTCAAGTCTTGGCTTCTTTTTAAGCAAGGAGGTCTCCACCTCCTCCTTGTTTTGAGCTTAGTCATGCATGATCTTTTTCTTCTTTTTGTCCTCCAACCGACTCCACGCCTTCCCTCTTTAATCCCTTTACGTTGTTTAGTTAAAGGTTACAAGACTATTTTACTAACTCCCATTTTTAAATTTTACAACTTAGCCCCTCAACTTTCCCATATTTACACTTTGACCCCATAACTTTCATAAAATTACATTTTGACCCCAATGCCAAGCTAACCCCTCATTTAAAGTTCTACTACTTGATTATCAATAAAATAGTTCTACCAATAAAAATAACACCCTCAATTAATCTAATTCACGGTTAGACTAATTTAAGGCAATTTCAGGGTATTACAGTCTCATACTCCTAATGTGAAAAAGGAAAACATTTCTAGCAATGAGCTTGGTCAAAGGATCAGCCACCACTCTGTCAGTAGGTATATATTTCATGGTCACCTCTTCTTGCGCAACTAAAGTTTTAATGAACTGATAACGAAGGCTTATGTGTCTGGCCTTCCCATGATATTTAGGGTCCTTTACAAAATCTAAGGAAGCTCTGTTATCACGGTAAACAATGACACAGCCTCATCTGCATGAGCTGTAACCCCTAGAACCTGTAAGAATGAACTCCACCAAATATGTAACATCCCAGATTATTTTTTCCAGAACGTTAACACTCAATCGATCAATGACACTAAGACAATGATAACCTCTACCTCAATAAATGATGCAATAAGCTGTCAGAGCAACTAAACAATTAATCATAATCGTAGAAAACTATCGTAAGTGAAACATCAATCTAAGTCTTAAAAGTTTAAACAATAACATTCACCCACGCAGGGTTCTAACAATCAATACCAAAATTTAATTCATTTTCTTTCGCTCGCTCGGCTCTAATCCTTATTTGGGCAACTTAATTTCTGCTTAAAGGAAGTCAAAGGAGAGTGAACTTTCGAGAGCCCAGTAAGTTCAAACAAAGATTAAAACAACAAAAGGATTCGGACGATTTTTCATATAAAGTCAAACAAAACTTTTTTAAAGTATTTTCAATAAAACACAGCATTTCGATATAGACAAACGATTCAAACAATTTTTACATTCAAGTCAAACAATATCTTTTCGAAACACTTTTAAATGAAATCTCAATTGTTTAGATATAAACATAGGGACGAGTATTAACTCAATCCCTCAATTAACAATATTCAAAACACTTTATGTATAATAAAATAGGAATACAAAACGTTGAACATGAGCAGTACACTATAGCAAAGTCACCTCAGTAGTGCTCAATACGCTTTACATATGCATATGTACACTGACTAGTCAATTTAGGTACTAGTTTAACCCAACCAACAGACCATCCTTATAACGCCAATAATACATACCATCCTTATAACTCCCAGATTACTAACTCATATCAACATTGAGAAGCAATAAATAGATTTGAAAATATTTTACGATGATTGAGTCAATTATAAGCAGATGAGAATGAACCAGAATTTCAAACGATCGCTAAACGGCTAAAGTTAAGGTTTCATGGGCAGTTTAAAAATATTTTATATCAATAATAAAAATAAACATTCAATGCAATCTGTAAAACTGTTATAATAAAGAATTTGAAATCAGAGTAATGGCATAGGATTCAGATATAATTTCTTACCTCGATCCAAGCTATACAATGTTACGCAACCTCGATCAAGATTCTCTGAATAAACCTAGATTGACAATCCATTGGTTAGAAAAAAATCTATGCTAAATTACTATAAACCTAATATCAACTACTCACCACGTACTCACTTCCAACTCCGGGATCGCGCAACTCAAAGCGGTCCGGCACAAGGCTAACTTAACCGAAATTTCTATACACTCTTTAATGCGTAACGAATAGTCCAAATACATATTAAATTATAAAAAAACACTCTTATAGCTTAAAATATTATAAAAATTCAAAATATGAATTTTCTAAAATTTTTAATATTTTCAAATTAAAATAATTTCTTTAAATGCACTAAAAACCCATAAATCACCATAATTGTTTATAGCTGAAAATAAAGTCCCATAATTTTTGTAACAGCTTTAGAATACTTATAAAAATTATAGAAATTAAAATCCAAATTTAAAAGACATCAAAATTATTTTTAAAATTTTCATTTTGCTAAATCCAGTGTGATATGAAAAATGATAATAAATCAACTCCAAAAATTACCAGATTCTTATACTGTAAAAACATTACTCTAATTTTTTCAAAACATTTTCATGGGTTTAAAGGCTCTAAAAGATTTTTATAAGTCTGAACTTGCAGAAAAAATAACAAATACATACGTTATCAGAAAAATATAAAAATTTAACAGAATTTCTAGTATTACCCTACAACTCTTCCTGTAATGTTTCAATATTTTTCAACTAGTGTACAAAACCAACACATATATAAACACACCATATATATATATATATATATGGAGCTGATATGTTGCCCGCGCTAGCAACTTAACCCAAGTTGCTAGCGCGATCTAGCCGTCCACGGCCGAGAATGGACGGCCAGATCGCGCGCCAAGCCCAGTATTTTTTTCACCCGTCCGTTACATAATATAGCGGACGATGAAAAACCGTCTGCTACATAATGTAGCGAACGGGCAAACAGCGCTAGCAACTTGCTAGCGATATCAACGGATCAGCTCCCATATATATATATCACTCCATACCTATTCATTCAAACACACAATTTCACCACTGTCCTCACACGCCCATTGCCTCATGGCAGTGGGTCTTCAGCTTCTTCTTCATTCACACTCACACATATATACCAGACACACACACATCACTTACTTGCAAACACACACTCGCTACCCACATACTTACACTAAATCACACACAATACACACACTGTTAATTCACACTCCCTGTGTTCACGACTACAACTCCATCTCCCTCTCTATAAAAACTAAACCCACAGTTTATGGTCCTTATCTCTCTCTAAACATAGGGACGAGTATCAACTCAATCCCTCAATTAATAGTCATTCAAAACACTTTATGTATAACAAAACAGGAATAGAAAATGTTGAACATTAGCAGTACACTATAGTAAAGCCACCCGGCAGTGCTCAATACACTTACATATGCATATGTACATTGACTAGTCCATTTAGGTACTAGTTTAACCCAAACAACAGACCATCCTTCTAACGTCAACAATACAAACCATCCTTATAGCTCCCAGATTACTAACTCATGTCAATATTGAGAAGCAATAAATAGCATTGAAAATATTTTATGATGATTGAGTCAATAAGCAGATGAGAATGAACCAGAATTTCAAACGATCGCTAAACGGCTCAAATTAGAATTTCGTGGGCAGTTTAAAAATATTTTTATATCAATCATAAAAATTAACATTCAATGTAGTCTGTAAAACTTTTATAATAAAGCATTTGAAATCAGAGTAATGGCATAGGATTCGGATAGAATTCCTTACCTCAATCCAAAATGCTACGCAACCTCAATTAAGATTCTCTGAATAAACCTAGATTGGCAATCCATTGGTTAAAACACAATATATGTTACATTAGTATAAACCTAATATCAACTACCCACCACGTGCTCACTTCTAACTCCGGAATCGCGTAACTCAAAGCGGTCCCGCACACTGTCAACTTAACCGAAATTCCTATATGCTCTTTAATGCGTAACGAATAGTCCAAATACATATTAAATTATAACAAAACACTCTTATAGCTTAAAACACTATAAAAAGTCAAAATATGAATTTTCTAAAATTTTGAATATTTTCGAATTAAAATAATTTCTTTAAATGCACTAAAAACCCTAAATCACCATAATTGTTTATTGCTGAAAATAAAGTCCCATAATTTTTGTAACAGCTTTAGAATACTTATTAAAATTTTAGAAATTAAAATTAGAATTTAAAAGACATCAAAACTATTTTTAAATGTTTCATTTTGCTAAATCCAATGAGATATAGAAAATGACAATAACTCAACTCCAAAAATTACCAATTTTTTACTGAGTCTTTCTTATACTATAAAACAATTACTACCATTGCGATGTGTGTGTGTATGTTATATATATGTGAGTGTGAATGAAGAAGAAGCAGAAGACCCACTGTCTCAATGCGGTATAGAAAATGACAATAACTCAACTCCAAAAATTACCAAATTTTTACCGAGTCTTTCTTATACTATAAAAACATTACTACCATTGCGATGTGTGTGTGTATGTTATATATATGTGAGTGTGAATGAAGAAGAAGCTGAAGACCCACTGCCTAAATGCGATATAGAAAATGACAATAACTCAACTCCAAAAATTACCAAATTTTTACCGAGTCTTTCTTATACTATAAAAACATTACTACCATTGCGATGTGTGTGTGTATGTTATATATATGTGAGTGTGAATGAAGAAGAAGCTGAAGACCCACTGCCTCAATGCGATATAGAAAATGACAATAACTCAACTCCAAAAATTACCAAATTTTTACTGAGTTTTTCTTATACTATGAAAACATTACTACCATTGCGATGTGTGTGTGTATGTTATATATACGTGAGTGTGAACGAAGAAGAAGCTGAAGACCCACTGCCTCATGGCAGTGGGTATGAGGCAGTGGGTCTTCAGCTTCTTCTTCGTTCACACTCACGTATATATAACATACACACACACATCACTAACTTGCAAACACACACTCGCTACCCACATACTTACACTGAATCACACACAATACACACTACTAATTCACACTCACTGTGTTCACGACTGCAACTCCATCTCCTTCTCTTTATAAAAACTAAACCCACAACTTATGGTCCTTATCTCTCTCTAAAACCCACATGCACACACTTATATATACATCTATACACTCACCTCACTACATGTAATTATATATATATATATATATATATATATATATATATATATATATATATACCCATTTGCCAGTTTTCCTCTTCCTTCCCCCTTTTTAACCCCATTAACACACATATGTATAAACACATACTTACTTACACTACACCTCACCATTATGCACCCAACCCACACTACACTCCAAGCCTTACTGCATACACCACACCACAAATCCAAATCACACCCATTGCCTTACGGCAGTGGGTTTCTACCTATGTTTTTTTTTTTGCTATTTTCCAACACTGCAGTTCACCTACACATTACCTCCAAAAACTCACCCTATCCAACCACAAACAAGCACTAAATCTCCTCACCTTCCCACGTCCAGCTGCCATCACGGTAGCTGCTTTATGCATTCCTTCAATTACACCGCATACACACACACTCTTTAGGGCACAACTCACACACACACACGCCCAGTTCACCTTCTGCAAATACACACCTTCATATACACCAAAACAAACCCAGTTAGGTTAATTAGACGAACAACTAACAAGGAAATGTCTTTAGACGTTAACACTTTACATATCCTCATAGAGCATAGATATACCAACATATCTCGCTCATCAATTTCAATGACCTTATTTCGTGAGCGTGGGTTTTTACCAAGGTTACCAGTAAGGGAACTGAGAAGGCATAAACACGAGCTTAAATAAGAAATGGTAGAAGTCTGTGTCCGTGTGTCTGCCCAGATTTACACACTGAAAATGATGGGTATGTTTGAAGGATTGAAGCTGTGTTACCTGGTGGTCTAGTGCCAATAAATTGGAAATCCAGCAGCCCTAAGACTCACAGAAAACCTACTTTTACGGATGATATCCCATGCCTCCCTTTATATTCTATAAACCATTGGCTACATAAGAGAGAAAGATTTGGAAGGTTTACCAGGAAAAATCTCGACGAAGTTTCCGGATCTCTCTCTCTCTCTCTCTCTCTCTCAGCCGTAACTCTGAAGCATACCAGAAGATGGAGAAGTGGGTGTTGACGACTGCCCTAGTAAGCAAGCCTTTTTAGATAAAAGCCCTAATAGGAAAATCACATAGAACACCCCTACGCTTTATTTAGTCGCTCAAATATTTACCCAAAACTTTTAGTATCATGAAATGGACCAAAAATAAATATCTACAATAATTTAGGTACTAAGAAAATTATTTAAGGGGTTGTTACGCTATCCCGGTTCCCAAATCGTCGCTAAAAGTATACCGATGCTAAGAAAAATAATTTTGTTGCTGAAAACACACGTGGATGCTAAGTATTTTAAAGAAATATTGTCGCTAAAGATTTAATTAACCGGCAACACGATATCACTGTTCGGGGTGTTACAAAATAGCTTACTGGACTGTTTTTAAACAAGCAACACACTCTGACTCCATCGTGGATAAGGCGATGCAAATCTGTTTCTTGATGTATCAAGAGATAGCTCTACCTTCTAGTATGAACGCATAACCTGAAGTGGATCTGCGCTCATCTCTATCACCAGCCCAATCAGCATCGTTGTATCCTCTAAGTCTCAAGTCTCCACCATGATAACACAGGACGAGATCAGCGGTTTCATGTAGGTATCGAAGAATCCTTTTCACCACATTCCAATGAGCGGGTCCGGGATTACTCTGAAACGACTCACCATTCCAATTGCATAGCAGATGTTTGGACGCGTACACAGCATAGCGTACATCAGACTCCTTACTGCAGATGCATAAGGCACTTTGGACATCCGATTATTTTCCTCGTTATTCTTTTGACATTGGTCTATGCGTAAAGTACATGTCTTGTCCATTAGAGTCTCTACGGGTTTTGAGTTATGCATACAAAAACATTCAATAACTTTCTTGATGTATGTCTACATTCGAGAAAGTGCATAAGAGGTTCCACGTTGACAAAGCCAAGTAGGTTTCTACTCCTCTTGCTAATCATTTTAAGTTAAGTATTAAGAAAACTCCTTCTTGTGAGAAGAGATGAAGAATGTACCCTATGCTTCAGCTGTGGGAAGTTTGATGTATGCTACAGTGTGTACATGACGAGAAATAGCTCATTCAGGTGGTGTTGTTAGAAGATTTCTCTCCACTCCGGGAAGAAAATGTTGGGTTACAATTAAATGGGTTCTCAGGAATCTACGTGGTACTCCAAAGAAGTGCATTTGCTTCAGAGTTTACAAACCTATTCCAGTAGGCTTCACAGATGCTGATATGGATGGATATATTGATTCCAGAAAATCTACTTCGGGGTACTTAAACTTATGCAAGGCGAGTTGTGTCATGGCAATCAAGGATGTAAAAATGTGTTGCTCTTTCCACTACAGAGGCTGGGTATATACCAGTAACAGAAGCTACAAGAAGATATTGTGGATGAAAAGATTCTTACAAGAGTTAGGATACAAGCAAGAGATATGTATTACATAATTTCAGTCAGAGTGGAAATCATATTACAAACATTCCAAGTTTCGGTTCGAGGTCTAAGCATTTAGATGTTAGATATCATTGAATCAGAGATGTGTTAGACTCGAAGGATGTTTAACTTGAAAAGATCCATACAGATAAGAATAGTTCTAATATGATGACCAAAACCTTATCCATTGAGAGCATGAGATTTGTAGGAGTGCAGTGTATGGTAGATTCCTCCACATAGTCAGAGGGGGTGGTTTATTGGAATATCCCTCCATAAAGAGTGTGACTTATGACCTCTAGGTTATAAGTGTACTCGGCTTAATCGTAGCGGAACAATTAATTAAATTAATGTCCAATAGTTATCTAGCTTTTGTTGGGAGGCTAAAGATTTAAGAGTGAATTAAAAAACCTTAAGTAGTTAGAGAAGTATAGAGAAAAAAAGTTCAATTTTTCTTCCTAGATAGAGAATCCCGTCAGCCAATTTTAGAGGCTTCATCGGAGGGTCAAACATGGTCTGATTATGCCTAAATATTATGTGCAATGTCCAGAGGATATGTTTTTAACATCCAATAGTCAATTTTTGCATCAGACGTTTATTGCTCTAAATTTGGAGATCTGAATAGCAGCTCATTTTCGAGTAATATCTCTCTAATCTCTTTGTTGTGGTGAACCAAGAGTGGTATTCTCTTGATGTTTTGATGCTTGTTAGCCTCTAGTTTGAGCTATCACTACAAGAAAAATGGTCTATCGCGGCGATCTATGCCGGCGGCTACATGAAGGCGTTGCTGTACATGGGCTACAACGGCGCCTCCACGATGGCCGTTGCTATAGCCTCTATAGCATCGCTTTAAGCCGGCGGTCGCCTATGTGGCGGTGCCATAGCTCAAAATTTCCCACCAAGGCATCGGCGCCAAAACTTAACGCCAAAACACGTTCTACGCCGGCAGTCCAATTATTTTAGCTGACTCGCTGGCCGCCGGTATAGAACATGTTGGTTTATATTGAAATTTTTGCTTTTATTTTTATGTTTTCTTTCTCTAAACACGACTCTCTGCTGGCTCCTCTCTCTCACACGACTCTCCGCACGACTCTGGTTCTTCACCGATCAGGTTCAACTCTCTCTCTCTCTCTCTCTCCTCTCCTCTCCTCTCCTCTCCTCTCCATTAATCCGTCCTTTTGGCTGAATTCCTCTTCTCTTTTCAAAATTTGAAGTCTCAAGCTTCTCTCAAACGGTTCTTCAATTTGCTATAGGATTGAATTTGGGATTCATCTAATGAGGTAATTATTTCTTTCACCCAAGCAACGATTAATGTACAATTGATTGTCTTTATGATGTTTAGAAATTTTCATAAATTCTGATTCCAAAGATCAAACGGTTTTGGTCTCGTGGAGTCGTCCAAGTACTGTAAGCTTTGCCTTCGATTTCGTAGTCACATGTCGTGGAGTTAATAGAACGTACTTTAAAGGGGTGGAAGTACATGTCGTGGAGTTAAAAAAGCAATTCTGGATCCTTTATCCCCTTTTTCATCCTGGATTAGTTTGTTGATTTTTTATTGGACTTTCTAGGAGACTGATTGATTGACTTGGAATAAATTGGTTTCTGTTGTGGGTAGGTTTCTGGAGAGCGTCTTAAACCTATGTTCTTTTACCCTCAACCTTTCTGCATGTTATTAGCCCCTCCTTTGGCGCCTTATTCTACTATGAAGAAGAAAAACTATTACAAATGTTCCTTCTTTGTTCTATGCTTTATTAGGAATTTAAGTTCAGTTCTTTATGCCATTTGCTTTATCTAAGAAAAATCAGATGCATTTGAGTAAATAAGATGACGAAGTCTTGGTAATCTTGGGAATAATGTTCAAGACGCGAAGTTGAAACTACAGTCGTACCTCCAAAGGCACGGTGCAGGGCAAGTTGGCAACATCTACTGAAGTTCAAATCTTTAGTATGATCTCCATATATTTACGATGACTCCATCTATCTTGTTATTTATCGTTCCATGTCTTTGTATTTTAGTGAAAAGGAGATGGAAATTGTGCAATACCATCTTATTAGTGCACTTTCAAATGAGTACTAGCTTAGTGCATAAATATTATTGAACCCTACATATAACTGATCCAGCATGAGAATCTTACTTGGAAAACCCTATTAGATTAAATAAGTTCAAAACTGTCAATGGATTCTTTTGATGTTTGGACTCCACTGGCAGTTTTTCAAGGCTCACATGCCACCCTTTAAGTTGAGTGCCTTGAGACACATGCAACCATAATAGATTAGAGAGTATGACTGCCGATGCATTTTAATTGAGTACTGCGAGCCGCTACTGCCGACGATATGCTAGATAAACTTTTTGATCACGAATTCGAACTGGGTTTGCGAATTCAGTGCTTGATGCAACCTTAAAAGAGACTCACGTGACTTGGGTGCTTCCTCCTTGTTACAATGTACTGCGAGAAGACTACTTTTTTTTTTATTAGGAATGAGAATCCAGGTTAGATGTACATTTTCTGTTCATTCTCTTCGAAGCAGATCAGGCGCCTCTTTGGTAGTTGAAAAACAACAATGTTGACATCTGCTCTAGGCCATTTGAGTTAACAAAGATGAATTTATTACTTATTAGTGTCCTAGATAGTGAAAGGCAAGTCATATATTGTCGCATAGACTCAGTAGAAGTGTCGTGTTTAATTATGTCTATGCATCAGATTCTTCCAATTTTTAAGTCTAATGACATGGCCCTGAGCAAAATTTTCATATAAGCTTTTATTCGTTTAGTTCTAGGGTAAATTGTAAAATTCCTAATCGTGGACATGTATCCTATATTCTTGTCCATGTGTCCAGTGTCAAACATGGCTGCATGTATTTTGAAGAGTCCATATAGCATACTTAGAGAGAGTTCAGGCACTGCATCAGGGCTCTTTAACTGTGTCCCCATTGTTATGAGCATCTACTAGTTATTTGTTGATGAGTTGTATCCTGAGCAAATTTATGGGTGAATTAGCATTATTAGTATTTGGGAAATGATGGTGTCCATTGTCTCTGCAAGGATAGGCGGCTCAACAACAACAACAGCTTGACAGGAGAAATTCCTAGATCTTTAACTACTATTGATTCGCTTCAAGTTCTGTGAGTACCTAGTTGTTCCTCATCGTCTTACATTTTTAATTGGCATGCTATTCTTGATAATGACAGTATACCTTGGTGAATGCTGAATCCAGTGATCTGTCAAACAACCTTTTAACAGGACAAATACCAGTTAATGGTTCCTTCTCACTATTTCTGCTAGTTATGCTTATGTTTGTATGAGGAGGGACCATAGAATAGTGCAGATCGTGAAGCCCTGTACAAATAATCAAGCAGCCCCTTGTACAAATCACCACTCATCTTACTATCTTCACTAAAATTTCTTGTTGCTCTTCTAATTTCCTCTGTGCTATAATTGCACAAAGTATACTTGAGTCCGGCCAGAAAATCAGGAGACAAACACGAATTTGTTGAGGTTCTTGGGCCAGAAATTGGAGAACTTCTTGGTGTTGAACTCGAGCTTCTACGAGCAAAAGATGGAATATGCTCAGCCTCGTGTTTCTTCAAGGCCTTTACATATAATTAAAGCACATGAAATTGAAGCCAAAACTACCAAAAGGAACCCATGACTGACCCTGCAATGTATAGTTTTTTTTCTTCAAAGGAACTAAAACTGTTGTATTTGGGTAAACAGTGGGGCCAGGTTTTTAGTTGTTAGCTGCCCAGATATCCTCAGGAGGAATACCAAACTTCTTGCTTATCATTTCTGTATAGTCAAATTCTACAATAGGGTATGTCACAAGGTACTTCACTCCAACACTAGTAGAGAAATTATCAGGACAAGCACATTTTAATTGTAAGTGAAGCATGGAACCAACAGTAAGATGGTTTCTTTTCCACTGATTTTCATCAACAAGCATAACTGATTCGACTAAACCTTCGTAAACTCCACAAGAGAACCAGAAGTCCGAACTCCCTCTTTTCTTGTGGCCTGGGTATAAGAGTACATATAGTCTGGGTAATTTTGCCTGTATACTTGTTGCTCAGTATATGTTATGCATTGGTGGTTGAGGTCATTGGTGGCACTTGTTTTTATCCTATATCCATTCGTTATCCTGTATTTTCAATTATGTCTTCTAGGTGATTATCTACTCACCTGCTCATACTGCTTCTCAACAATGTTCAGGGAAAGTTAGGAAGTGGAAAGTCAACTTTGTATCTACACAGAGGTATGTTTTATAATCTTCATACCCTCTGTTCCTCTTTCAATAAGTTACTATGGTGCAATGACTTTTTGATATCTTTTGCTTTGTATGTTAAGAATGCATTTTGAAGCTATAATTCTAAACTAAAACAAAGTCAGCCATTTGTTGTGTGTTTGAACAATTTTGGTGACCATGTTATATAAATTATAATACTTTTGTCATGTTATATTGTCTTGTTTTGCATGCATCATGTCATAAGATCCTTATAACAATAGCATGGAGCAAAAACTGGGAGAAGTAGAATTTTTTGCTGTACTTCAGGAAATGTTGTGGATATATTATGCCATTTCCAGAAATATAAGACTGCTTAGTCTGTTTGAATAGGTTTTTTTTTGGAGATATGAGCTTTGTGTCTATCCCTCCTTTAAAACTACCATTATAGCTGTGGTTCACCCATGATCGATCACTACCATCCCAGACGAGAGATTTAATTGAGTTGGATTACTTTGGTGCAGGGAAGGTGGTATTGTTCAAGTGTAAATGGTACGACACAATTCATCGAGATACGGGAATTACCACAGATCCGCACGGATTTACACTTTGTTAATTCGAAGAAGTTCGCATACAAAGATGAGCCGTTTGTGTTGGCCTCTCAAGTTGAGCAACTCTTTTTTGTTGATGATATACGAGATGGCGGGTGGCGTGTCGTCGTACGAACAAGGCCAAGGGACTTTTGTGAGAATGTTGAAGTAGAAACAAACACCGATGATAATATATTGTTCCCAAGTGAGCTTGAAAAAGATGCAGAACATGATGCAGAAGATACGACTTGGCTAGAAATGATGTTGATGATCGGGGTGCAAGAAGCTCAACGAAAAGACGAGCGGAGTCCCAACTCATAAATAGTCAGGCTAAAAAGCAGAGATTGAATACCTTTATTGATGATGAAGAGGACAATGAAGAGGATAATAGAGATGAAATGGGGGAAGACGAAGACGAAGGCGAAGGCGAAGAGGAAGACGAAGACGAAGACGAAGAGGATGAGGATGAGGAAGACATGGAGATTGATTATGACTCATTAAGCAGTGATTGAACTGTGTTGCTTGGGTGTTTTGGTGCATAATTTCCTTCTTATTGAATGTTCTTGGTTATATTCAATTGAAGGCCTTTTTTGTTCTAGTTGCTCTTCTGTTTAACGTTGTTTATTTTTTGTGATCTCTGAATTTGACACTGCTGGGAAAGACGATATCTTTTCGTTTCTCCAATGTTCCATCTGCAACCTATCCTTTTTGCCTATGCTATTGTACCCTGAGCATGAACCTCTTTCACAAAGGGAGTTTATGTAGAGCCACTTCAGCATTTTCGACAATCAGGAATGGTTCCACTTGGATCACTCTTATGAGTTATTATGAGTTATTCTCAAGAGGCATTGCCTTGACTTTGGGATTGGTCCAGCCTTTATTGGGTTGCAGCTAATTGGAGTCTTCGTGCCCTAGAGGAAGATTGGCCAAGGATGTTATCCTTTTATCATAAGCTGGCTTATTGTTGTATGCCGATCCTTAAAGTATATGCGCTCTATATATTGATTCATGTGCTATGATTAGTCTTAATCTTTGTACCCAACCAGTTCATTGTCCTAAGCATGGTAGGAAGTTACTGTGATAGAAATGCAGCTTGTTACTATTTGTCTTTCATACAAAGACTATAAATCTGTCATCAAATTGGTTTGCAATAATCTTTTGCTTCATAATGCATTAAGTTTTCATTGTTATTCGATCTAGAACTCAGATTCTACTTCCTTATCCTAGTAGAGCATAACAAACTGTTAGATCTATTTTTTGTTCTATTTTACAGTTCCTCCATGGTTTATCCACGTCGGGTACAAGGCCGCAAGGGCAGGATCCAGAGGCCACCACCACGGTTTTCACTTAATGACACTGATGAAAGGCGTGAGGCTGAGATGACTACCGAGGCAACTGTTGAGATTCCTGCTGAGGACGCCATTCCCGAGACGGCTGAACAAATTGAAGGGTCACAAGATGACCATTTGGCATCCGCAGCAGGTAATTGCTTTATTATTCGGCATCCGACATCCACAAACAGTTGTACAAGTTATGCATATATGTACTATAAGTCTCCTTGATGTTTTTTTAATCATCAATTTGCCTTAGTTAGTCTGCTTTATGCCTGAATATAGAGGTATGACCCCATGGATTAGTGTTTTATGCCCAAACATACCATGCTTTGCTTTAGGTACTAGGTCTTTGAAGAAACGTGGTCCTACAATGTGCCCGAAAACATGGGCACGAGAGACGCGTGTACATGTAGGGTATGACGAGCGGGGATGCTATGTCACTGGGGCACATAAGGAGCTAAGTTCTTTTATTGGGTGCGTGGCACGTGTGCCAAACCTCTTACCAATAAACTACACCAACTGGGACACAGTTCCACAGAAGGACAAAGACGCAGCTTGGGCAGAAATTGAGGTATAAATGAGTGTTATAGTATACTTGTTACAACTCTTTTGAGCTTACTACTTTCAAACTGCTTGTTTTTGTAGAAACGATTTATAACTGATCATCCATATGCAAAAGAGGCTATAATGACCAACCTCAACAAAAAGTGGAGAGAATGGAAATGTACCCTGAAACAAGAGTACTTTGATGCAAATGACATTCCTGCAACCTTAAGGAATATTGCACAAGATACTAGGGTTGACAAGGCTCAATGGAACACCCTGGTGACATATTGGCAAGATGAAGCAGTTCAAGTACCCTAAACTCAGTAGTTTTATCTTCTAAGTATAGTTATTATACTTTGTAAAATGTATTGACCTTTTTGTATCACAGAAAGAAGCCAAGGTTAACCGCAATAATGCATTGTCTCTAAAGTACCCACATTGCTTAGGCCGCACATCTTCTGCAAGAAAGACACATAAACATGTAAGGTTTCTTAATTTTAGCATTGGCAGCTATTTAGTGACATAATTCTATGTTGGCATTGTATACATTGTGTGTTTGAAAGGTTAAGAAGCATAAGGTAAAACCTACTCAAGCAACCATGTGGATCGAGTCTCGTAGACGTAATGAGAAAAATGGAGGTGGCTTTCTTCCACAAGCACGTAGTAAAATTGTAAGTTACCTGGTTTATGACGTGTGTTTGTTAATTCCTCAGTAAGATAGCTTTAGCATGAGCATTGACTAACTTTGATTCTGTAGGATGATATCCAAAGACTCCAAGAGGCCTCAGCATTAGAAGATAGCACTGGCGAGATAGACATCCTTACAGAAGTTCTGGGCAAACAACGACATGGTAGAGTGAGGGCTATGGGGTGGATGGCCACTCGTGCAAACACACTAGCCTTGCGTGAGCAGTCCAACAAAGAGAAGGCACTAACTGAAAAGATTGATTCTCTTGAAACTCAACTGAAAGAGATGGGTGAAGTCAAGGCAACAATTGCCTCAATGCAGGAAACCATCAATCATCTAATGCGCCAGCAATCCACAACCGAACAGCCATGTTCTACTTCTCAGGTACCATCGGGATCTCTGTACGCCATATATTGTACCTGCCACTTGCACCATTAGAAAATGCAACTATATAACATCATTGTGTTAAGACCAACAGACCAAGAAACTTTACTTACTTCTCCTAGGATTTTCATGGTTGTCGATAGAGGTTAGTGATGAATGTTCTTTGCACGTGCCTCATTTTGTGCTTCGGCCAAAGGGTGAGAGAGAGGTGATGGCTACAGTGATGTATAATTTTTGAGGTTCAGTTTCTCGTCTGAGGTTGTCTTTTTTTGTGGTGATATTCTGGTGCAGCCGGGCTGTGGTGGCGCTTGGAATGGTGGTTGTTGTCAAACCCAAACCCGACCTACCCACCCACCCAGTTTGTCACCTCTAGGCATAACCAACTACCTTGAAGACCGTTAGGATCAAATTTCAGCCAAAGACCCCTTACATAGAAAGCTGTCATTTTGAGTGAAGTCTACGCCTAATTACATGAATTTCTCTATTGCTTGCTGTATAAACTTTGTTGTTTGAACCTTCAACATTATCAATCTTGTTTTCAAGTGTAAATGGACCGTACCAATTATAATTTTGTTGTTTCAGTCATCTATTTGGATTGGGAAGCTGAATTCTTATCCAATTCAATGGAGTTAGTTTTAATTGTTGGTCAATTCCCAAGTCTTATGCCTTTAACTGGAAATTATAATTCCAAGGACCAATGCTGGCCTCAGAGGCTACCATATTTTTCCACCAGCCGTGACACTGCCCCACCGCCACCATCACGGGCAACCATCTTTTTAGCTTTTATGGCGTATGTAGCACGGATTCCAACTATCTTTTTAGCTTTTTTATATCTAGTGCATCGATTGAGGGATTGTGAATGAGTTTATCTTTGTAGGGTATCTTTGTAGGGGGTCTCTTATTCATTTTGCAAACATTGGCGATAGTATTTTGAGAGCCATATGTACTAAAAATTCTTACCATTTCTGGGGTTTTGGTTTTCTCAAGGCAAGGACTGAGTAGTTGTGAATGTGTGTGTCTGAGTGTTTCTTATTCATTCAATTCTGTGTAACCATAGGAAACTCACTGTTGGATGTCCTATTATTGACTTAAGAATGTTGGCTTTACTGTAATCTAAGGAATGAGATCCTGTTGTGGCAGCTTTTGCTTTCTTGGTATAGATAGCTAATTGTATTCAGGGTGTGGGACTTGATGTTTCCAGGCCTTCCTCTTATTTTCATTTACAAGCCTTTGATGCCATGAAATGGTGGTATTTTGTAAAATTGGGCTTTACCCTTGCAGTGACAATGGCATTGCTAAGGACCTTTAGTTGTCTAGAATATGAGAAGATTATACTGACTATGAGAAGATTATATTGACTAGTATGTGCGAATTATGATTGACTTGATTCACCTTTGGCCCAGGTGGACCTCTAGCTGTCTTGAACAATTCCTTTTTGTATTACATTTCTTTATACTCTCTCAGCACATCATTATTGTTAATAATGAACACATTAACCTTAGCTTCCTCGCATTCATCAAAGATATCATCCCTGTAACCCTTATTTATTTAGACATAATTATATTGTTGAGCCTATAGTGTTTTCCACATGATGAGCAAGTTTTTCTTTGTATCAGGTTGTCATGGACGTGAACGCAAATGGACGTAGAGGGGGACTTGGGAGTTGCCATTGATGATGTGCAAGCTATAGATTTTGATAATTTTGTGACTGCATGGGATTTGTCTAGTGTTTGAACAAAAAGCTATGTGGTTAATGATGGTTTCTTGAACGATTTCAAGTTGTACGAGAGTCTATGATGCGTTTTAACTGGATGAATTAGTTTTCTTGAATGCGAATCTTGAAAATGTTATTAATGGTTTCCTGAATGTGATTTATTAATCTTGGTTTCGTGTAAGTCCTTTTATTTATATAAATTGCATAAAACAAAAAAAGAAAATGGATAATTATGGAGGCGGTTAGCGGCATCCAGGAAAAAAAAATCTAAAAATGCTTATAGCGGCGTTTAGCGTCGTTGCCAAAAGTAATTTAATTAATTGTTTAAATTAATTTTTTTTAGCTATGGCGGCGGCCATGACATATCTATAGCGACGGTCTGTTCCGTTGCCAAAAATGATTTAATTAATTGTTTAAATTTGAATTAAATAGATATGGCGACGCCTACTGACCGCCGGCTTAAATAGCCACCGCCGGTAAAGGATCATTAGGGGTTGGATTAGGGGATAGCATTGCCGGCGTTTGACCGCCGGTATAAACCTATTCCAGCGCCGGCATACGTCTACCGCAACGCGACTAAAGGCGGCGGTCGTGTGGCGCCGGCTTTATCTATGCCGGCGGTTCTTCTGCCTATGCCGGCGTTTTCAGACCGCCAGCTTAGGGGTTTTTTCTTGTAGTGTATAAAGAAAACTTTATAACCCCATTGTTTGATATAGTGGAAGAGTCATTCGGAGTTGGCCTGTGCTTTTTCCCTTCACATTGAAAGGTTTTCCACGTTAAATCTTGTGCTGGTTTCGTGTGGTTGGTTGTGGTACACCTGCTTGCTTGTTTGGTTTACTTCCCCAAACAGTTATCTCTATTTGGTTATTTCCTAGAGGGCTAGCACAAGCAGGAAAATGTGTAGCTTTTGCGGCACCCATGCAGACCTTATTTACAATCTTGAGCTCATTGGTATTCACTACACATTAACACAGTTTGCATGCTACCAACCCATGCTCCTATATAATTTCCATGGTTTCAGGCCACTTTATCATTCGAATGTGTTAGCCATATGGTTGGATAACCTAGGCTTACATCTTGTTTTGATGATAACTACACATTGATTATGTTCTAATGTGTGCTTTGAGTGTATTCTTAGTAGGTATATACATGCACACTCATGAAGACACATTTGAGAAGTTGGATAGATGGATTAAAGCCAAAGGAGATTAAAAGCTATAGTGGACATGCTATGGAAGCTTCATCAAGTCCAATGTCAAAGAGCAAGAAAGAATGCATAGGCTAAGTTATTATTGATTGATCTTAACAATTATGTAACTAGCCTTGGTTTGATGCTTGGATTGATTACTATGACCTAAAAAGACCTTAGGACACCTTGTGCATTGCATGTGAGTTCATAATCATTCACACAAGCGTGGTTCTTGAAAATGAGTGAACTTTGGAACTTACTCAGATTTTCTCAAAACTGTTTTTGGTGCTAATATTTTCATATCTTGATAAAAAATTTCATTAACTTTCCAACGCAAAAAACGGCACCTCAATCTGATTTTTCTAGAGAAAGTTATGCCCAAAATAGGAAAGGGGGTTCCGTGAGGCAGCCGATAGGCAGTAGGGTAATACAGTCGACTGTGAATACAGTCGACTACATTCCAATGCAGTCGACTGCATTGGTCAAAATTCTGCTCCAACGGCTATTTTCGAGGACAAAACTCCAACGGCTATTTTAGAGGGATTACAGTCGACTGCATTGGTTACAGTCGACTGCAATGGCAGTTTTGCCCACTTTATGCCTATAACGGCTATATTTGATCTCTTCTCTATATAAATGATTTGGGGCTTCATCATACACCATGGAAACCACATTCTAAGCCTTCATTCATTAGAGAAACATCAAGGCTCATAGATTAAACTTTTCTCTCTTCATCTTCATGATTTTACATCATTAAAGAGAGCATCTTTGTGAGCAATTCTTTGATTGAGAGTGAGCATCCTTCAAGTCATCAATTCTCTCATCTCTCTATTGCACTAGAGCTTCATTTGTACTCATTTCCTTTCAAGAGGGTTTCTTTGTACACATTTGATCTTTGTAAAAGGATTGTGATCAAGGCTTGGGTTTGTCAAGTCTTGGATGAGCTTTGTGGATTCAAGGCTTGTGCTTGGTATGGGGATATCACCAAGTGTTGTAAGGGTTTTGATCTTGACCCGGAAGAAGATTGTTGCTAGTGGATTCTAGTGCTCTTGCAAGAGACTTCCTTGAAGAGGTGGATGTAGGCTTGAGGGTATATCAAGCCGAACCATTTAAATCTCCTTGTCAAGTATCTCTAACTCAATCTCTTTAGTTATTGCTCTTTAATTGTTTGAGATTTTTTAGTTAGCATCTTCATTGAACTATTACTTGGTTTGTTTGAGATTTATGATTGTGCTTAGTTTAAATTCCCCATTATATTTCAAAAACCCTATTCACCCCCCTCTAGGGTTGTTTTATTGGTTTCAGAATGCATGCCAAGTAAGGAGAGACATTTGTAAAGATATAAGAGGCGCACTTCAGCAAGAGGCCTCAACTTATTTTAGACAGTAAGTGATCTACCAAAATCCATCCTTTGTAAAGTAGAAAAGTATTGGAACAGAGCTATAGTAGCAATAAAATGGACAAGAATAGAGTCAGGGTTGAATGTTTCATAGTGTTCAAAGATGATAATGGGTGCTTATAGTGGTTAAATTTGAATGTGGTATCGCATAATTTATTATTTTAGTGCGTAGGTATTCAACGTAAAATTAATGAGGGGTTATCAACTTGACGGGTATGCTCTTGGTGGGTTAAATTGTCTTGTACAACTGTAAGAGGATGGCATTAATGGCATATATGGAATCCTTGCTGATCAAATAGTATATGCCTTATAAACTGTGGCACCGGGATTACCCTTTCTTATGCTATATTTCTCTTGGCAAGTCACTAGGATCACTTTTAACTGAAGTTATTGTTTTTGTTTAAGGGCTTGGAAGAACAATGCAAGCAATTTACTTACTTGGTTACTAGCTAAAATCCCGTGCTATGCACGGAAAGGGAAGTAGTTAATTATGATGTGGGGGAGGGGAGGTCATAGAGTAGGATGGTTAGAGGTCATGGTGTTTGAGATTACTTTCTAACAATTATAATCTAACACCTATTTTGTTGTATTTTAAAAAATAAAAAAATTATTAAATAAAGGATTAGATGTTTAGAAGGTAAAGACCCTATCATTGAATCTAAATACACACAGTATAGATTTGCACAAATTCAGCGGAATAACTTCTCCTTACATGGTTGTTGCTCCAAAATCTACTCTTGGCAACTGGCTGAATGAGATTCGGCGCATTTGTCCAATTCTCATGCCGTAAAGTTTCTTGGAAATTCGGAAGAGGGGGGTTAGACATTTGAACTCTGTTGTTTAACTACCTTTTTCCTTCTTTTTTCGTTTGTGGTTTGAGCGTTAAACATTAAAATCGTATCAATAGACAATTGTGCATAGGTATACATATGACGATTTACTTGTTCTTGTGAAGTTCGATGTTGGTTACCAGTTTGGAAATGGTCGTGAAAAAGAAGATGGAAGACGAAAACTATTTTATAATCCAAGCTCAAACTTGGTATTTCATTCTAGAGTAATCAGAAGGAAATAGAGATGTAAATGGGCCGGGCTTGGGCTGGCCCAACCCGGCCAGAGGAGAAAATCGGGCCAGACCTGGCTTTAGGCTGTGGGAACCGGATCGGATATCTTGGCCCTGTCCAAGCCAAGCCCTAGACCCTAACTTTAGGACCAGGCTCGGGCCTGAATAAATTATTTTGGGTTAATTACACTTATGTCCCTGAGGTTTAGGTGTAATTACACGCGTGTCCATAAGTTTGGAAAATAGGCACTTATATCCTTTAACCTAACGGAATACCCAAATACATAACGGAATTGTCGAAATGACCATATTGCCCATGATCTCTCTTCAAATTTTCAAATGCCAATCATCTCTTCAAATTAGGGTTCTATTCAGTTTCAAATTAGGGTTTCAAACTTTCCAAATTAGGGTTTCAAAACCCTAATTTGAGAAATTAGAGGTTTTGAAGCCCTAATTTTTCAAATTAGAGTTTCAAAATTTCTAAATTAGGTTTTCCAAACCCTAATTTGACAAATTAGGGATTTCAAAGCCATAATCTTTCAAATTAGGGTACATTTGTTCAACTTAGGGTTTTAGGGAAACACTGATGAATCTCCCCCTTCCCTTCCCCCTAACCCCGCTGCCTATCTATCCCTTCCCCCAACTCGCCCCCTATCCCTCCCCGTCGGCGCCATTACAGCCACGGCCGCACATCAGCCGCTACACACGCCGCCGCCCTTCCCTCTCCCTAACCTGCTGCCCGCCCCTCTTCCTCTCCGCCGATGACAACAGGCCCACCGTCGCATAATGAGCCCACCGTGTTCTGGTAGAGGGAAGAGGCTGTCGGCGGCGAGGTGGGGTGAGGGAGGGGACAACCGGCTGGGTGGGGTGAAGGAGGGGCTGCCGCTGGGGTGGGCTGAAGGAAGGGGCTGTCGGCGGCTAGGTGAGGTGAGGGAGGGGGCTGCCGGCGGCGAGGTAGGGTGAGGGAGGGAGCTGCCGGCGGCATTGGGCGAGGGAGGGGGCGACTGGAAATTCAGATTTAGAAGAGAGTTTCTAAAAATATTTGGAGAGAGAAACTAATTTCTTTAAAAATTAGGTTTTTAACAAGGGTAGTATTGTCATTTAAAAAATATGTATTAATGACATCACCGAAAAAGTACACTTTTTGGACGGATACTTGACGGATGGACACAAGTGTTACCTTTTTAACGTTTGTGGACACGGTTTGTTACCTTTTGAAACTTTGTGTCCTTGACTGTAATTACACATAAACCTCAGGGACATAAGTGTAATTAACCCAATTATTTTCTATTCATGTTTTATATTGCAAAAAAATTAAATTTTAGATAAATTTATTCCATAGGCCCTCCTCATTTTATCCGGGCTTGGGATTGGCTACTTATAAACAAGCAGGCGAAATATAATATATATATATATATATATATATATATATATGGGAGCTGATCCGTGGAGAGCGCTAGCAAAATAGGAGAAGTTGTAAGCGCGATCTGACCGTCCATCCTGAAAGATGGACGGCCCAGATCACGCCTTTTCTAAAAACTGTCAGTCATCCGCCATACAGGACTTTAATGTTGTCCGTAACACAGTGTAGCGGAGAGGCCCGGAGGGGCAAAACGGTAAAAAAGCCCGTCCGCGACACTGTATGGCGGACGACTGACAGTTTTCAGAAACTTCTTTCAGGATGGACGGTCAGATCGCGCTTGCAACTTCTCCTATTTTGCTAGCGCTCTCAAAGGATCAGCTCCATATATATATATATATATATATATATATAGGGAGCTGATCCGTTGAGAGCGCTAGCAAAATAGGAGAAGTTGCAAGCGCGATCTGACCGTCCATCCCGAAAGATGGACGGTCCACATCTTTTTTTTGCATTTTTTTTAAGTCCGTCCGCTACATTATGTAGCGGACAATTTTTTGACAAAAATACCCTTTGTGCCCATCCGCTACATTATGTAGCGGACTATCGAGACTACTGTTCTGACTTTTTTGTAAATCCGTCCGCTACATTATGTAGCGGACAATTTTTTGACAATAATACCCTCCATTTCCATCCGCTACATTATGTAGCGGACGTATTTTTTCTCTTTCTCTTTCTTTTCCTCATTTAATGTTCTGACGGTTTCCTTTCTCTCTCCTCATTTAATGTTCTGACCCTTTCTCTCTCTTTTGTCTGATTAATTATCCGCTACATTATGTAGCGGACAATTTTCTGACCCTTTCTCTCTCCTCTCTCCTGACATGTTTAATTGTTCTCTCTCTCTCATTAATGTCTACTATTTCTCTCTCATCTCCCCTACCTTCTTCTTCTTCTTCTTCTCCTCTCTCTCTCCCCTGTCCATCCTCCTTGCAGTAATGACAACAGCCCACATCACGGCCTAGCTCTACTCCGGCGTCGCCGCAGCAGAGGCGTTCGCCTCTTCCCCGAGCTCCGACCACCACAACCAACGCACCCACGAAGACGCGCCCCCGCCACGCGCCCGCTTCATGTGCAGCTCCGCCCTCGCGACGAGGATGCAGCCATTGCCGTCAGAGAAGACCTCGTCAGCCGGGAGAACGTTGACCGGATCTTCGCCTGAACTCGAAGTCGCTAATGTCGTTGCAGAAGACTGATCCTCCAGATCTGCCAGCTTAACTTCTCTCTCTCTCTCTCTCCATAATGCTCCGGTACTCCCATCGCCCAAAAAAGCCAACCTTCAGTTCATCGTCGATGAACTGAATTTTTATGCTGATCGGGAAATCTTGCCCACGTTTGTCAAAATTAAGATGAGGAAAGAGTAGAAATCGGTTGCCGCTCGATCAAAACAATGATCTACAAACAAGAGAAAGAGAGAGAGAAAGTCAAAAAGTTAATTAGAGAAAGGAGAGAGAGAAAGAGAAAAAATGATGAGAGAGAGGAGAGAGAAAGGAAACCGTCAGAACATTAAATGAGGAAAAGCAAGAGAAAGAGAAAAAATACGTCCGCTACAAAATGTAGCGGATGGAAATGGAGGGTATTATTGTCAGAAAATTGTCCGCTACATAATGTAGCGGACGGATTTAAAAAAAAGTCAGAACAGTAGTCTCGATAGTCCGCTACATAATGTAGCGGATGGGCACAAAGGGTATTTTTGTCAAAAAATTGTCCACTACATAATGTAGCGGACGGACTTAAAAAAAACGCAAAAAAAAGATCTGGACCGTCCATCTTTCGGGATGGACGGCCAGATCGCGCTTACAACTTCTCCTATTTTGCTAACGCTCTCAACGGATCAGCTCCATATATATATATATATATATATATGAGGAAAAATATGTATTTTGCTTATAAATAGTCACCTTGGTGTGTACTGTTTACTTTAAATACACTTAATTTGTTTGAAAATAATCCTTGGCAAAAATGTAAACTATATTTTGAAAAATAATTTATTCTAAAAACTTGAGAAAAGGAAAAGAAAAGGAAGTTACCTAATCATTTGGAAGATCTTCGACACTCGAACCGTTGTTCTTCCTATCGTCAACGAGTCGTCTACCTGGCAGAAGGGGAGTTTCATGTCGAAGCACTTAGAGCTCCCTGGCGGAGATAGCGTCCCGGAGGAGTCGTATATCTCCACATATGAGTCCTTATGTCAGAACACTAAGAGCGCACCAAGGTAGCATCCTGGAGGAATAGCCTACCATACGGGCAGCGATAGTGTCCCGAAAGAGTCGTCTACATGGCGAAAAAAGAGTCTTCATGCCGGAGCACTTGGAGCCCCCTGGCGGAGAAAGTGTCCCGGAGGAGTTGACTATTCCCACATGATGCTGCACAATTCAGGGAATGGGTCAAAGCATGTTCTACGACCAAGGCAAGGTGCATATAGTGTGCATGAGTGTACAAGCAGCGAAGCGCATGGGCGTGGCAGACTGTGTGCGGTGCTGGGGGAAGGTGACATGGAAACAACACATGGGAGCGGTGACGGGTGTCATAGAGTCGAGCGTTGTATCAGGGCCATGTGATGCGGAGACGATGCTCAGGCACATCGACATGTGTCATGGAGACGACTGTCATGCTGCGGGAACGTGACACGGAGATGGGCATCGTTCTGGGGGCACTTGAAGTAGAGATGGTTCACGAGCATGGCGAATAGGTATGCCGGGACGGGCATCATGTCAGAGGCACGTGACATAATGACATCGCTCAGGCGCGACAGTCCAAATGTAGGTAGCTGGGCTGAGATAACAGATATCCAACTGTGCGTAGTCGGGTTGGGATAGCAGCTGTAATACCCCAAACCTAGGCTTAACCGGTTATTATTACTTTAGCAACAGTTTCTAAGAGTGATGTTCTTTTGAGTTTTTAGCGACGAATTTGGGGAGCATTATAATGATGATCTTTAGCGACAATTTTAGAATCATGAGAAAAATTTAACAATAACAGATATTATTGATATTGATTAATGTCGTTGGCAAGGATTAGCGTTAACTGGTATTTTTCTAGAAACCTTTAGCGACAATTTTATACATATAGTTAGCGTCGATATTTTATTGGCTGCTTTAGTTACGAAGTAGTGTAGCGGGGTTAAGTAATAACCCGTTAAATTCTTTTAATACGAAATCTTTCATAAATAATTACGATGGACATTTTCAACCATAAAAGTGCCGAATAGAATTTAAAGGACTTGGATTTAGTTAGGGGGGATTTTGTTGTAATTCTACAACTTAGGGTTGTTACATATATATACACATACTTCATGGGTCAGCCGACCCTAAGCTGCCACACATCTGGAAACGGCGGAGCACATAGAAGGAGATCTCGGCGATCGAAGAATGTTCTTCCGGTAAGTTTTGCTTTGGTGTTAAGTTTTATATGAATTGGTGTCATGGGTAGATGTACATGGGTCTCCCTTGAAATGAAATAGCTGTTAGTATATGTATAAGGATCGGATGTAATATCTAGGGGTGTAGATATATATACGTGGGATTTGCGGCAACCACCATGGCGCCTTGATGGGTTCGTACAGCCATGGTTACTGTGGAATGGAAGTGGATGGAGACGCGGCCGATGGGTTGCGTGGATGTGCATTGTGAAGCGGCCATGTGCGAAAGAGAAGAAGAGAAAGTAGGAGCGGAGTGTTGCCTTGCGTCGCGCAGGGATGGCTGCCTTGAAGTGTATTAAGTTGAGTTCAGTTGGTTGTAACATACGTGAGTTTTGCGGCAGAGGAGCACCACTGCCGTGAGACAGTGGACTCAAAAGCAAGGCTGCCGTGGCAGCATGTATGTGTACTATGGTTATATGTGTGCGCGGGTGAGAGGGAGAGGTGATGGTGCAGTGTGCGAAGATGGGATGTGCTGTGTGCTTGAAAGGGACGAAGGGAAGGGGAAGCAACGGTTAAGGGGCTGCAACTATATTGTATTGTGGGTGTGTGCATTTGTAGGGATTAGTGAGTGAGTGTCTTGAAGGTGTTGCTGCATGAGTGTGAGGGAAAGAACCTGCCGCATGTAGCTCGCATGTGGGCGTTCAAGTGTGAATGTGAGTGCATGTGTAGGGGGCAAGAATGAAGGCTGAAGACAATTAATGGGTATATTGTGTTGAAGCAGATTGAGTGATATGCATATGGGTGTGTGGGTATATTATGAGTGAGTGTGTGGTTGTGTATAGAAGTAAGTGTTAAGTGCAAATGAGTGTTAGAGTGCAAGTGGGTTTGAAGAGATACACTGTATGCGTGAGAGAATGGAGAGGGTGGAAGATCCTATGAGAAAGACATGGAATTGATATATATATACATGTGAGAAAGAAATAGGATTGATATATGCACATTTGTGGGTTTGGTGCATAGATAACTAGGTGAGATTATGTGAAATTGCATGTGTGTGTGAGTTTCGTATGTCAAGTGATTCCAGGTAGAACACTGCTGGTTGGGGCTGAAGAAGAAGATAGTGACAGAGAGAGGAAAAGCTTTAGTTTGAAATTGAAGTTAAAAGTGTCGCTAAAGAGGACTATTTTTTTAGCAGTTCTTTCTTAAATTTTAAGATATATCTAGAACTTTATTTCGACAAAACCCAAAAGAGTAACCTATGTTCTTTTTTTACAAGATCTACACATAGTAAAAAGTTTAGATTTTTCTGAGCTCGGGAAGCGTGCTAACTAGTTTTATCCGAATAGGAGATTTCAGAGTATTTTTAAAATAGTAAAGTAAGTTATTAAATTATGACACTTTTAAAATAGTCTCATGTAGCTATGATAGAATATTTTCCAGAGTTTCAAAAGTTTTGAAAGTCATTTGCTATTTTTAACATTATTAACAGCGTAGCACTCGATCGTGTATCGCGTAACGCTTCACTATTGCAACAATTTATTTAAATTATTTCAAAGGACCTCTTCTGAATAGATTCAGACAAAGTGCAAATAGGTAATTATACATAAGTCGGGGGACGGTTGGGTAAAGTTTTACTCATCTAAAAGAAACTTAATACCTAAACGTGCCCGAGCGACAATAAATGACGTCTGTATGATTTGTTATTTAGGTTTTGATAGTCAAGAGATAGGGCCGGCATTTGAGCAAACACCAGAAGCCATTTTTGAGCAAGGTAAGTACCCCTGTCATGTTCCTCCGTATATTTATTTGCAAAAACTATAATATGTATTTATGTTTTGATCAATTGAAGTTCAAAGATTTATTCTGCATATGTTTTATTTCTAAAATATTTGATGAGAAATGTAATTTGAAAGAATGCCATGGAATGTCGTGTGAGTCATAAAATGTTACTGAGTACATGTTAATGAGCAATGAAACTTGTCTTGGTTGCTGTGCCCCATATTCAACGGGGGAATGTTGGATTTCGGGCCCTGGTCAACGGGGCTCATACGTTGATGCATAGTACTATGGCTGGTGGTGCGCCCTTGCGTCCACATGATTATTTTATCCCGGGTGTAGGAGGGATTTCGGGCCCTAGTCAGGGGGGCTCGTACGCTGACCGCAGCATACCTACGAAAAGAAATATATGTTTCTGATGTGAATGGAATGAATGATGGTTGTACTCAGATTTGAACATCTTTTCTTCTGAAATTTCATGTATATGTGTATATGTATATGAAAGACATTGTTTTTTTACGAATGACAATAATCGAATGTTTGATTTGTTGAAGGAAAACCCATGGCATGTTTTAGAGCTTTCAAACTTATTTTAGGAACATGGCTGGTGTATTTGCTGGGCTTTCGCTCATTCCTTACTTTTCAGGTGATAACTTAAGGGAAGCGGAGCCGTATGAGCCACACGGGGGAGTAGTGCCCGAAGAGAACTTTTAGAATAATGAGTGTCCATTATTCGAACATTTTAGTCTATGTTAATTTACGTTATGCTTGAACTGATGTAAGGAGCTTAGGTCTCCTCGAGTTTTCTTTATAAGTTTTAAAGACATGTAATGAGAGTTTTATTCGAATTTTTGGAGGTCCGTAAATTAGAATTATTTTTGGAGTCACAGGATTGTAGTAAGGCCTGGCAGAGCCCTCGGTTGGAGCCTATTGGGTCTGCGGCCGGTCACAGGCCTACCCGTGGGTTCGGGTCGTGACAGAAATGGTATCAGAGCATTACGGTTTTGGGATATTAGAGATTAAGTAATGATACCGCTGGTTAGGTTACATGATTTTGTAGACTTGTAACTAGGCTGACGAAAGTGGAAGGTAGAACTCAAGATTTGATCCTTTAGAGTGAAAGTAATATGTGAGAAATTCTTTGTACTTTAGTGCACCATAGGGTTGCAGTTAAGCTTGCTACTACTAAGTAGACCGTGCGAAAGAATATATTGTGGTATGTTATCTGAAAAGCGTAACAGGAGCATGATGATTAGGAATTTAAATATCTGGTTGAGTTGGAGTGGAGTAAGTATAGTCAGTGAGCTTTGTACTAGCTGAGCCATAACTATTTCGAGGTTGAGTAATAATATCCGGTTGGTTAGATTATAAAATCTTAGGTTATAATCTGAGTCTTATAGTACAATGAAATGTTTGAAGTTGCGATGGACCTTACTGAAGCTACTACTGATATTCTTGACTCGTGTTTTGGAGACTATTAAAACTGTTACGATTATGAATGTTGTCTCTTGATGTTAAAAGGCTTGTGACTTTTGAAAATGATGTTGTCTCTTGAGGTTATCAAGGGTTCCTTTTGGGATTGGTTATTTGCGATTATGAATTTTCTTCGGTCAAAATCTTATGAGTTTAGGTCTTCAATTTAAACGTATTTCATATAAGAACTAAATTATTAAACATCAAGGTCATTGGGTCATGTGGTTCTAGAATCGTTAGCGCATAAATGATAATTCAAGCTCTGTAACATCGAGTAGTATTTAAAGTTGCTTAAACTATGACTGATAATGATGACTTACATTTCAAAAGTTTCCTACCATTAAGAGAACTTACTTCGTTTGGGTAAAGCTAGATTAGATTGGTTTAGAGAAATGTTTTCTAGTTGTCAAGGCTAGTTCAGAATGTAGAACCTTTGGGACTTTTGGAAGGTTACGAAAACTCTCGAAGTTCCGCAAGTATTAGAGTGTAAGTGATGACCTAGTAAGTTCGAGCTAAGTGTTAAGATTTGAATGGAAATAATGGCGTTTGATATTCATTGGTGATAAATTTTGGTGCGGAGATTAGGCATTGCTTGAATATACATCCGAGTTATAGCAAAAATGTCTGGATGCTGTACGTATAATGAAATTTGAGGTCGAAATTCTTTTAATGGGAGACAATGTGATACCCTGGTCTCAAATTGGTCTTATGGTTGATTTTGATGAATACACCTGATGCTCTAGAAATATGATCACTTTGTGAGACTTCAAGGTTTAACGATGATTTAATTGAATAAATGGAGAAATGTAGAGATAGCATTTACAACTGGCGAATGTTCTAATTTAAGATTATTAATCTTAGACGTATTTTTGGTTGGTGAATTGAAGTGAGTTTAAAGTTAAGTGTTATGATGGGAGATGAGATCAGACACCATTAAGTGCAGAAATCTAATAACACAAAGTTTCGAGGTACGGATTATCAATGGATCAAAGTGTGTTAAATGCATATCACACATTTCGTGCTTTAAGGTCTTTGGGTGCATGTACTTATCAAGTCGCTTGAAATTATATCCGAGTTTGATTGTGAACATTTAGATGGATTTAGTCGTGTAGTACACTTGAGGTGTTATGCTGATGGTTATTAGAGATTAAAATGATTAAGATCAGCTGTACAGGGAACACCAAATTTCGAGGATGAAATTTCTTTAAGGGGGAGATAATGTAATACCCCGAACCTAGGCTTAACCGGTTATTATTACTTTAGCAACAGTTTCTAAGAGTGATGTTCTTTTGAGTTTTTAGCGACGAATTTGGGGAGCATTATAATGATGATCTTTAGCGACAATTTTAGAATCATGAGAAAAATTTAACGATAACAGATATTATTGATATTGATTAATGTCGTTGGCAAGGATTAGCGTTAACTGGTATTTTTCTAGAAACCTTTAGCGACAATTTTATACATATAGTTAGCGTCGATATTTTATTGGCTGCTTTAGTTACGAAGTAGTGTAGCGGGGTTAAGTAATAACCCGTTAAATTCTTTTAATACGAAATCTTTCATAAATAATTACGATGGACATTTTCAACCATAAAAGTGCCGAATAGAATTTAAAGGACTTGGATTTAGTTAGGGGGGATTTTGTTGTAATTCTACAACTTAGGGTTGTTACATATATATACACATACTTCATGGGTCAGCCGACCCTAAGCTGCCACACATCTGGAAACGGCGGAGCACATAGAAGGAGATCTCGGCGATCGAAGAATGTTCTTCCGGTAAGTTTTGCTTTGGTGTTAAGTTTTATATGAATTGGTGTCATGGGTAGATGTACATGGGTCTCCCTTGAAATGAAATAGCTGTTAGCATATGTATAAGGATCGGATGTAATATCTAGGGGTGTAGATATATATACGTGGGATTTGCGGCAACCACCATGGCGCCTTGATGGGTTCGTACAGCCATGGTTACCGTGGAATGGAAGTGGATGGAGACGCGGCCGATGGGTTGCGTGGATGTGCATTGTGAAGCGGCCATGTGCGAAAGAGAAGAAGAGAAAGTAGGAGCGGAGTGTTGCCTTGCGTCGCGCAGGGATGGCTGCCTTGAAGTGTATTAAGTTGAGTTCGGTTGGTTGTAACATACGTGAGTTTTGCGGCAGAGGAGCACCACTGCCGTGAGACAGTGGACTCAAAAGCAAGGCTGCCGTGGCAGCATGTATGTGTACTATGGTTATATGTGTGCGCGGGTGAGAGGGAGAGGTGATGGTGCAGTGTGCGAAGATGGGATGTGCTGTGTGCTTGAAAGGGACGAAGGGAAGGGGAAGCAACGGTTAAGGGGCTGCAACTATATTGTATTGTGGGTGTGTGCATTTGTAGGGATTAGTGAGTGAGTGTCTTGAAGGTGTTGCTGCATGAGTGTGAGGGAAAGAAGCTGCCGCATGTAGCTCGCATGTGGGCGTTCAAGTGTGAATGTGAGTGCATGTGTAGGGGGCAAGAATGAAGGCTGAAGACAATTAATGGGTATATTGTGTTGAAGCAGATTGAGTGATATGCATATGGGTGTGTGGGTATATTATGAGTGAGTGTGTGGTTGTGTATAGAAGTAAGTGTTAAGTGCAAATGAGTGTTAGAGTGCAAGTGGGTTTGAAGAGATACACTGTATGCGTGAGAGAATGGAGAGGGGGGAAGATCCTGTGAGAAAGACATGGAATTGATATATATACATGTGAGAAAGAAATAGGATTGATATATGCACATTTGTGGGTTTGGTGCATAGATAACTAGGTGAGATTATGTGAAATTGCATGTGTGTGTGAGTTTCGTGTGTGAAGTGATTCCAGGTAGAACACTGCTGGTTGGGGCTGAAGAAGAAGATAGTGACAGAGAGAGGAAAAGCTTTAGTTTGAAATTGAAGTTAAAAGTGTCGCTAAAGAGGACTATTTTTTTAGCAGTTCTTTCTTAAATTTTAAGATATATCTAGAACTTTATTTCGACAAAACCCAAAAGAGTAACCTATGTTATTTTTTTACAAGATCTACACATAGTAAAAAGTTTAGATTTTTCTGAGCTCGGGAAGCGTGCTAACTAGTTTTATCCGAATAGGAGATTTCAGAGTATTTTTAAAATAGTAAAGTAAGTTATTAAATTATGACACTTTTAAAATAGTCTCATGTAGCTATGATAGAATATTTTCCAGAGTTTCAAAAGTTTTGAAAGTCATTTGCTATTTTTAACATTATTAACAGCGTAGCACTCGATCGTGTATCGCGTAACGCTTCACTATTGCAACAATTTATTTAAATTATTTCAAAGGACCTCTTCTGAATAGATTCAGACAAAGTGCAAATAGGTAATTATACATAAGTCGGGGGACGGTTGGGTAAAGTTTTACTCATCTAAAAGAAACTTAATACCTAAACGTGCCCGAGCGACAATAAATGACGTCTGTATGATTTGTTATTTAGGTTTTGATAGTCAAGAGATAGGGCCGGCATTTGAGCAAATACCAGAAGCCATTTTTGAGCAAGGTAAGTACCCCTGTCATGTTCCTCCGTATATTTATTTGCAAAAACTATAATATGTATTTATGTTTTGATCAATCGAAGTTCAAAGATTTATTCTGCATATGTTTTATTTCTAAAATATTTGATGAGAAATGTAATTTGAAAGAATGCCATGGAATGTCGTGTGAGTCATAAAATGTTACTGAGTACATGTTAATGAGCAATGAAACTTGTCTTGGTTGATGTGCCCCATATCCAACGGGGGAATGTTGGATTTCGGGCCCTGGTCAACGGGGCTCATACGTTGATGCATAGTACTATGGCTGGTGGTGCGCCCTTGCGTCCACATGATTATTTTATCCCGGGTGTAGGAGGGATTTCGGGCCCTAGTCAGGGGGGCTCGTACGCTGACCGCAGCATACCTACGAAAAGAAATATATGTTTCTGATGTGAATGGAATGAATGATGGTTGTACTCAGATTTGAACATCTTTTCTTCTGAAATTTCATGTATATGTGTATATGTATATGAAAGACATTGTTTTTTTACGAATGACAATAATCGAATGTTTGATTTGTTGAAGGAAAACCCATGGCATGTTTTAGAGCTTTCAAACTTATTTTAGGAACATGGCTGGTGTATTTGTTGGGCTTTCGCTCATTCCTTACTTTTCAGGTGATAACTTAAGGGAAGCGGAGCCGTATGAGCCACACGGGGGAGTAGTGCCCGAAGAGAACTTTTAGAATAATGAGTGTCCATTATTCGAACATTTTAGTCTATGTTAATTTACGTTATGCTTGAACTGATGTAAGGAGCTTAGGTCTCCTCGAGTTTTCTTTATAAGTTTTAAAGACATGTAATGAGAGTTTTATTCAAATTTTTGGAGGTCCGTAAATTAGAATTATTTTTGGAGTCACAGGATTGTAGTAAGGCCTGGCAGAGCCCTCGGTTGGAGCCTATTGGGTCTGCGGCCGGTCACGTGCCTAGCTCACGGGCCTACCCGTGGGTTCGGGTCGTGACAGCAGCGTTCCAACTGTGTGCAGTTAGGTTGGGATAGCAGCAGTGTAACTTTGCGCAACCAGGGTGAGATAGCAGCGGTCCAATTGTGCACAGCCAGGTTGCGATAGCAATGGCCCGACATGTGCAGCCAGGTTGGGATAGCAGCGGTCCAACTGTATCCAGCCAGATTGGAATAGTGTGGTCCAAATGTGTGTAGCCAAATTAGGACAGCATCATAAGCCCTCATGCATGCGGTATGCGTGGACGGGCAACCCAGGCGTGTAGCGCATTCATATTCTTAAGTTTATTCTTTGAATATTTTTTTATGTTTATCGATCAGAGTGTCGCTGGCATCGTCCCTAAACGATGAGAGTGAGCAGTATGTGGCTTGAGACATCTCCTACACCACCTACTGAAGTCTGGGGATGCTTGGGCACGGTTAGGCATCGGGGTACGGGGCGTGGTGATGGGCGTTGAACAATGAATGGGAGCAGTAGGTGGTCCGAGCTGCCTCACATACTACCTACCAAGTTTATGGATGTCATGAGGTGTTGTGATGCAGTGGCGCGATGGCGAGTGCAAGGGCCCGGTCAGCCGACGAATGTTGAACAATGAATGGGAGGAGTAGGTGGTTTGAGCTACCTTGCACACCACCCAATAAGTTCATGGACACCATAGGGCATCGCGACGCGAGGGAGCAACGACGGGCGCACCGGTGCTACAACGAGTACTGGGGTGCAGCGGCCGAGTTCTAAGTGTTGGTCGAGTTGTGTCGTCGCACTGAGGGTGGTGGAGGAAGCCAGAGAGGGGCCGAAACAGAGGGGTTCATCGACCTTAGAGGTCGCCTGAAGTGGGAGGTTGTTCTTGGGTTCAGCTGGGGAATGAGGTAGGGGATGCCGAATGGGTGGGGAGGTCGGCCTATGGGTGGAAGGGGTGTTCAGCCTTAGGTGTTTGCCGATGGTTGGCCTTGTGTGAGGCGGTTCAGCCGAAGGTGGGTGGCCGAAGATGAGGTGTGCGTGAAGAGCCGAAAAAGGGGGCTTCTAGTGACTGAAGGTGATGTGGGGGAACGGCTGAGGGCAGGGGTCGGCCTGGGGGTAGCCGAATGTGGGGGCAAGGGTGGGGGCTAAATCGGTGGGTGAAGAGGGCTCGGCCTTGGTTGTAGTGGGGGGTTCGGCGATTGGGAAGAAGAAGGGCTCGGTCTCGGGTAAGGGGAAGGGGTTGGTATTGGGTAAGGGTAGAAGGTCAGCCTTGGGTAAAGGTAGAAGGTCGGCCTCCACGAAGGGAGGGGGCCGGCTTAGCGTTGGCTTTGGGTACAGGGAAAAGATAAAGGGAAGAAGGGAGAAACAAGGGAGGAGCAGGAGCGGCGGCGAGGCCGTTGGGGGCGGCGGGAGATGGGGAGAGAAAAGTGTAGCATTTGAGTTGAGACATTACTCAACTCAGCTGCCATGGTGGTTGATGCTTCTGGAAATGGTTTGGCAATCAACAAATAATTGAAATTAAAGGAGGACTGACAAAGAGAGAAAAAAGAGAAGACGAGAATTGTATTAGAGAGAGAGAGAGAGAGAATTTAAATTTTGTATCACAGGTTACATGCATGTTATTTCCTCATCCCCCCCTTTTAAGGGTTCTAACAGAAATTCAAACGGAGAATTCAAAATGAAAACTCAAATATTTTTTGGCTATAGTGCCAAAACTAACTGTAAATGTCGCTAAAAACAAATAATTATATTTTAAGCAAATGTTCAAACGACATCGTCTTGATACTGCAACAAAATTTCCAAACGATAGCGTCTCACCTTGGTGCATAAGTTGATCATCTTCCCCCTTGGGCAGCTGCGAGTTCCTCTTCCTTGTTGACAATTGAACTTGCTACCGACCGTTTGATGCGAATCCTCACTGTTTTTGGCTCGACTGGAACTTCCCCAGCTTCCTCTAGAGCTCGATCACTTATGTCTCCGTCTTCCCGCATTCGATTCTTTGGTTCATGACCTGAGGTCATGACATTCTCTCCCCCTTTATCAGACCATTGTCCCCAAGGTTGCTAATTTGAAATTTCATCTTCATACTATCCCAATCTTCCCATGTCTCCTCCCTTTGATTTGCATTTGACCACTTCACCAAGATCTTTACTACTACAGTATTTCCTCTCTTTATCATCATGCGGTCAAGGATAGCTACTGACTCTATCATGAACTAGCCCTCAGTAAGGTGGTTGGGGGTGTAATGTTCTGACCAATTTTCCTCTTAAGTAAAGAGACATGGAAAACAGAGTGCACTGAACTGTTGACAGGTAGTTGCAGCTAGTGGAGGTAAGCTGGTTGATGGTGTAATGTTGTACCCAATCTTCCTCTTAAGTAAAGAGGCATGAAAAACAAATTTCACTGAACTGTTGACAGGTAGTTGTAGCTTATAAGCAACCTTTCCAAACTTCTGTAGCACTTGATATGGATCATAGATGGGGATAGCTTCAAATTCTTTCTTATGGCTATAGATGATTGTCTATAAGGTTGCAATTGCATGTATACCGAATCCTCAACTTCAAACTCCTTTTTCTGTGCGCTTAAGGTCTGCATAATGCTGCACTCTAGCCTAAGCCATGACTAGATTGTCCTTGAGGAGGAGTAACACATTTTGCCTTCTTTGTAAGTATTTTTCTAGGTCTGCCAAGTTAGTGGACTCTGGAGTGGCCAAGCTGCGAACTTGGTTTGTACCCATAGACTGCCTCAAAAGGTGTCATCTTGATGGCTGAATGAAAGCTGTTGTTCTACCAGTACTCAGCTAGAGATAGGCATTTAGCCCACTGGTGTGGCTTGTCACTGCACATACATCTCAGGTAATTTTCAAGGCAATGGTTGACTCTCTCTGTCTAGCCATCTGTCTAAAGGTGGTATGTAGTATTGTGAGCCAGCATAGTCCTTAGTAATTTAAAGAGCGTATAGTCCAAAAACTTCATAAGAAAAATTTATCCCTATCACTTAGTATGGATTCTGAGTAGCCACTGTCTCAACTGTAAATGGATGAGTAAGCCCAATAAAGTGAGCATACTTGCTTAATCAGTCAACCAACACCAAAATTACATCTTTTCCTTGGGACTTCGGCAAACCTTCCACAAATTCCATGGAAATATGAGTCCATAACTGAGTTGGAATGGTCAATGGCCGTAATGGGCCAAGGTAGGGCACATTTTTAGCTTTGTTTTGCTGGTAGGCATGACATTCACTCCACACTACATCACTTGTTGTTTCATCTTGGGCCAATAGAAGAACATTGTTGCTCTTCTATATGTGTTATGTATGCCTTAGTGTCCTCCATTACCCGAGGCATGCAATTCCTCCTCAATCTGTCTCCTTAAATATCTAGTATTCCCAAAATACACTCTTCCCTCATACCTCAATGTTCTTCCTTGGTATGAATAAAAGGAGGTTGCAAGGGGCCTAGCAATAACTCTTGGATGGCATGTTTTGCTAGGTCATCTCCATCCAAACTGTCATGTAACTATTTGTTGCCATAATGGTGTGATAGAGCTGACAGATTTGCATTCAACTTGTTGAGGTTGTGGTATTCTAGAGAAAGATCACCAGCTGCATTTTCAGTCCCTTTCTTGTAATGCACCTCAAAATCAAATTCAAGTAGCTTAGATAGGAGCTTTTGCTGTAGCAAAGTTGTCACCCTTTGACCAAGGAGGTACTTCAAACTACTATGATCTATTCTCCCTATAAAATGAGAGTGACACAAGTAGGAAATCCACTTGGTTACTACATGTACTAAAGCAAGCAATTCTTTCTCATAAGTGAAGAGTCATATTCTCTTAATTACCAAACCTTAGCTTATGTAAGCTAGGGGTCTACCATTTTGCATCAGTACTGCCCTAATACCAATATCACAAGCATCTGTTTCCATTTCAAACACCAATGTGAAATCTGGTAGGGCTAGGAAATGAATGGTTGCCATTACATGTTTAAGTGGGATAAAGGCTAGGTCAGCTGGTTTGCCCCCAATGAAATGCATCCATTTTCAACAAACTTGTAAAGGCTTTGCTAATAACTCCATACTACTTCACAAACTTCCTGTAGTAACCAGTCAAGCCCAAGAACCCTCTCAAATCTTTGAGAGTTCTAGGAGTTGGCCAATCCAACGTGGCTGCTACTTTTTTTGAATCTGTAGCTACTCATTGCATATAAATCAAATGCCTCAAATACTCAACTTGTCTTTGAGAAAAGACACACTTGCTCAGCTTGGCAAACAAGGTGTTATCCCTCAAGACTTGTAAGACAGTTCTCAGGTGCTCCAAGTGAGAGTCCAAACCTTCACTATAGACCAATATATCATCAAAAAAGACTAACACAAATCTTCTTAGATACTTTTGAAAGATTGTGTTCATGAGAAACTGGAATGTGGTTGGGGCATTGGTTAGACCAAAAGGAGTACCTCTGAATTCGTAATGCCCAATGTGTGTCTTTAATGCAAGTTTACATAGGACTTCCTCAACTACCCTTATTTGGTGATAACCACTTCTAAGGTCCAGTTTGGTGGAGATGTGTGATCCATTTAACTCATCGAGTTGAGCATCAATTACAGGGATGGGGTATATGTCCTTCACAACGAGCTTATTAAATTCTATATAGTCTACACATAGCCTCCAACTACCATCTTTCTTTTTTACTAAGAGAATAAGATAAGAAAAAGGTGAGCTATTGTGTTAGATGATACCTGCTTGTAAGAGCTCTAAGATGATTCTCTCTATTTCATTCTTCTAAACAAAAGACAATCTATATATGGTCTTAAGTTCACATGGCTGGCTCTATCTATGAGCTTGATGTGATGGTCCTGATTCCTCTGAGGGGGCAAGCCTTTAGGCTCCTCAAATACATCTTAATACTCAGTTAAAAGACCTTGGATTTCAACTAGCAGGCTGTTATCAACTGATTGTATTGTGACAGAATAAACTTGGCCAAATATTGAGCCAATATTATTTTTGATCAAATTATGCATGGCTTGGGTTATGATCATTTTAATAGTAGTTCCTTTAAAATCCTATCCCTTTAAGATAATTAGCTTGCCTTGATGCTTGAAGGAAATCTAATTGCAATCAAAATTAAAGTTCACATTGCCCAACTGCCTCAGCCACTGCATGCCCAAAACACAGTCACACTCTCCCAAGGGTAGGATCCTCATGTTAGAAACAAACTCCGGAGACCTATCACCCACTTGAATTTCTTACACATGGTATCAGTTTCAAACTAGTCCCATTAGCTATTGCAACTGTAAAATGTGAGGTTGTTTCTAGCACACAGCCCATTCTTTTTGTTAATTTAGGGTCAAGGAAATTTTTAGTTGACCTTGTATCACTCAATATTCTAAACATCTTTTGTCCAACATGGCCAAGTATTTTGATGGTATTGTGTGTGGTGTTACCAACAAGTGCATGAACACTTATCTCAGGTTCATGAGTATGATCATGGGTTGTTGGATCAGGCTGGTTCGTAACTATTTCTTCTGCCAATTCCTCTATTAAGTCCAGCTCATGTTCTTCTCCAACTGAAATCATATCAATTGATCTCAATAGGCATACATTTTTATGCCCAGGCTCAAAGTTTGCCCCACATTTAAAACAAAGCCCTTGAGTGATTCTTCTTTGGTGTTCGTCAGTAGTAAGTTGGTTGGTTCTGGGGGGTGGTCTTGGTGGAGTTGGCGATAGTCTTTTTTATGAATTAGAAAGGTAAGGGTGATAGGTTTGTATGGAAGGGCTTGTAGTGGTGTAGGTTTGAGTACAGTAGGGTTCAAATGGGCTTTTGAGGAATTGGCCTTAGGGATATGTCCAGTAGGTAGTGAATTAGGCTTGATGACATTGGGTTCAGGTTAGAGGTAACAACTAAGGTGTCGACTGGTTTGTGGTTTTTGAACATGCAATGTATAACTACTTCTTCCCTTCTAGCTATTTGTATTGCCTTAGAGAGAGTATCAACATCAATTTGCTCAACTCTACTCCTTATTTCTGGCTTTAAGCCTCCAATGAAGCTAACACATAAATAATTTTCATCCAAGTATTCGAACTCTTAAACTATTTGTGCTCTCGTAGCTTCAAATTTATTAAAGTAGTCATCAACTGTACCAGTTTGCATCAACTTCTTAAAGTCCCGCATAAGACTAATGCCATTTGTTAATGAAAACTTGGCATATAGGTCTCTCACAAACTGCTCCCAACTCACTCCGTGTAACAGCCCGAAAATCCAGAGCTCCATCGCCTTGAACTTCCAGAGGGTTAACCTACCACATCACATCACATAAAACCTGTCAAATCCTATTTACTAACACATATTTCGAAACATCTAATTCAACATCAACTAAAATTCCTCAAAATGCAAGATTACAAAATTGCTTAACTTAAACTATTAAAACTTAGGTTCTTTACAGCTCAAGTTCTTACAGAGCGAGTTAACAGCATCGACCCACGCATGGGTCTCATTACACAATAGCGGTGGGCTCACTGGAATCTCACACAGACTCTAAACTCATTCACGAACATTCTACTATTGATCACCTATAGAAGGGAATCAAACGAAGGGTGAGCTTTTGAGAGCTAGGTAAGGTCGTACAGGGACAATCGAAGGAATTACAAAATGATTTCAAAGAATCCAACCGACGATGATTTTCAAAAATATTTCAAACAATCTAAATAGTTCAATAATTTCTAAAATGATCAAAATTCATCATAAATATATACCAAAATAAACATTAACAATCACGACAGGTTCCAAAACGATCATTAAAAGATCATTTTTAAAGCCATCATTCTAAGATACAATAATGGTTTTCCAAAGGATTATAAACCTAGTTCAAAGGCAATCTGCGGAGGGATTTCAAACAAAAACCATGGGCATCAAAACAATTGTTCTCAATCATTCTTAGAGCAATCATTTAAGGTACAACCCAAATAAATTTCGAAGATAGTGACCATGGACAGATGCAATGCCATACAGGCAATGCTCAATATAGTGTACCCATGAATGATGTATGAATTCTAGTATATTTAGGCACTAGCCCGCATTCCACGCAGGATCAAACCAGCCTTATAACACCTGCCTCAGTACACACCCCCATGTCAGTATTTAGAAGACAAATATCATGGAATCAGTAAACAGTTAAATGCTCAACATCCAATAAAAGGTGAACAACAATAAGAGTTCAAATAATTGAATCAGGTTCAATATCAAGGTTTAATTGACAATAGCATATTGATATTAATGCATACTTTAGAGTTCAATACTGGCCATAAGCAAAACGAGGGAATAATTATGGACGCAAATTAATGACTTTACGTTCGGATAAAAACCCTTACCCGGATCCGAAGTTAAGCTAGTATAACTGGAAAGTCTGTTACTTTAACCTAAACGGAATAATCCAAATAGTAGTATAGAGTATATGTTGCGATATTATAAATTCAATACTGACTTACGCATACTCCCTAAACGACCCCCTCACCGAGTATGTAAATTTACCAAAATGCCCCTTATGTGTAAAATTACCAAAAACACCCCATCTCACACTTAAATCACCAAAACTACCTTTTAGTAAATACAATCACTAAAATATCCTTATCGTATGTGAATTTACCCAAAAATATATTTTACATGTAAAATTACCAAAATACCCCCTTTGGGTGGCAAATTATTAAAATATCCCGTGGAGATTCCCGGCATCGAAAAATCTCAAAAACATCTTAAAATACTATTTTACACATCCTGAAGTCTTTCTTGGGCTAAAAAGTATTTAAGAAAATTTTCACCCAAAAATTCCCGACTAGTATCCAGACCGAGCGCTCAGAAGTCGGTTCTGTTAAAAATATCTATCAGCCTCAAAATGGCACGAATTTTTAGATAATGAAATATCTCAGTAAAATATGGTTCCTCTAATATTATAAATTAAAATAATCTAGTTTCTTATGGTAAATAAATTGGAAATTTCTTCTGATCGATACCCTAATTTAGCACCATTCGCGGACACTGAAAAATTCCATAACATGCGTCTCATAAAAATAATGGACGTTACTGTTTTGAATTTTATCAAATTTTGATCCTAACTATTTATAAAAATTCAGATTAAAACTATTAACCTAACACCCCCCACCCTCCTCTTTTAGTGACAAAACAAGTACTATTTAAATTACACACACACAATTACACCTTAAACGCACACACTTGCCTTCTTTTTCCTTTAGCCTAGACCCACACTCTCACGGAGCCTCTATTTCTCACACTAACACACACAGAGTTGACTATACACACATATTACACTCCTAAAACACCTTCTAACCCACCATTTCACACAATAAAAACACATATATACATACACTTAACTAGTCGAACACACACTCACTGTCATACACATCTACACACTGTAACACCCACTTTCACACCCAAAAACACACACAACACTTATTTATACACACTAATACACACTACACTCGCAATACCCTCATATATACACTAAATTTCACACATACACGCACAACTCACACACTCGAAGCACACACAATGAGCAAAACACACACACACACTCCGCACAGTTCCTGAAACACACACTAAGCATTACACAACCTTGAAGAGATTTCTCAATCTTTCTCCCAATTTCCTCCCTTCTCCCCTATTTTTTGCTTGAATTTATGCCCAAACTCCTATTTCCCTCTCTCTGTTTTTCTGTTGCCGTTACTATTCATATCCCCCCCCCCCCCTTCCTCTTCTTCTTTTCTTTTCCTTTTCCTTTTTTTTCTTCTTCCTTCTCCTCATTTCCTTCTCTGTTTTTCCCTTCCCCACGCTGCTCTGCTTGTTCTTCTCTTTACTGTTCCCCTCTCTGTTCTTGTTTGTTTGTTTTTTTTTTATTTCTTCTGTACCCGAAATTCCCCCTTATCCCCTTTAAACCATTATTTATTAATTAATTTACTTAGTCATCACAATTAAGCAGGAGGTGTCACCATTTAAAACATGGTTTTTCTAGAATGTTTACACCTTTCAGACCTAGTCTAGCCTACTTTCCAAATTTATAAAACAAGCCCTACATTTTACATATTTACCAAATCGCCCCCGTAATTTTTAAAAATTATAATTTCCCAAAACTTCTTAACCTCTCATGAATTATTACTTTCCAAATAATGCTCAAACTATAGCCCCTTTTATTTTTTTTTTTATCACTAAAAATATATTTTACGTTTATGCCCCCAAAGTTTTCCAAAATTACAAAAAGGAAAAATTACGTAAAATACCCATGTGGTTTGGGGTAGTTGCAAAAACACCCATGTTGCTACAAAAATTGCATAAAGACACATGAAATAGTAAAAGTGTTGCACCGTAAAAAATTTGTAACATAATGCTGAAAATGGCTAAATTGCCCCTCTATATAAATGAGAATGGCACGCTTTCTTCTCCTGAATGGCCAATTTTCCTCCTCCTTCTTCAGGAGATCGCTTAGTGGATCGATGGCAGGCTTGCGACGGCGCAAGTGGGAATCGCAGATTGCAGGGCAAGTGGCAGAGCAAACGGTGGGACTGGTGGAGCAAACAATGGGTCACGAGTATCTTATTTACCCAAATTGCACAATCTTAGTCTAGGGTTTCAATCGCAAATTGCGATTTGAAACCCTTGATCTAAGATTGTGCGGTTAGGGTTTCTAATTGTTGTGGCCGTAGCGGGATTAGTGTTCGATTTAAGTTTGGCGGTTCAATTAGGGTTCGATCTAAGTTTGGGGGTTCGATTAGGGTTTGAGTTGTTGTGCGATTGGTTTGGGTTTGATGGTTGTAGCGGGATCGACAGTCATGGTGGCCACGGGATCGGGTGGCTGTTGGCGGTGATGGGATTATGTGCAACAGTTGGTGGCAACGGGATTGAATGAGGCATATGCTGGCACCGGTTGTGGGTGGCGCAAGCTGCAGACGGGGTGGTGAAGGTGGGATTGTGAAGGGTTCACACTGGCGGCGCACGGTGACAGGGCTGGCAAGACTGGGGTGGTGGCGGCGGCGCCGGTTGTGGGTGGCTAGGGTTAGGTTTTGGTGGAATTGAGATTTGTTTGAGAGAGAAAAAGAAGAGGGTACTTTAGTCTTTTAACATATAATTTTTTTACTACACGCATTGTTCAAGAACGTGAAGATCACGCTCTGTTAATTTGGATGACTTTTCTAACGGTTGCAACAAAAGAAGCGCTAGAGGGAGGTCTTTGCAATTTTTGTAATAACATGGGTGTTTTTGCAACTACCACAAATCACATGGGTATTTTACGCAATTTTCCCTTACAAAAATGACCCCAAAAGTTTCATAATTACATTTTTGCTCCAAAATCATTATAAGCTCCCACTCTTTATGAATACCCGAGTATTGTTCAAAATTAACTCTCGCTTATTTTTTGGGTCACTGATAGTTATTTTAAACTGCTTCAAAAAGTATCGGATATTACACGCTACCCAAAGGTTTTATGTATGCTGCAAACCAACACTCAGCTTGTGCATCAAAATGCACAGAGGCATATGAAACCTTATAATCTTCATGAATAGGACAACTTGAAATATTGTTCACTTTTCCTAATCCATCCCTTAGGTTTTTACCATTGAACCTAGGAACGGCCAACTTAGGAAATTTTGGTGACATGAAAATTCAGAGCACTACCACCCCAAACTTTCAGAGCATCAAAACACTCACTCGCTCGATCGATCAATTAATGACATAAAAATCTCGGTTCAAATAACTGACTTTCAGTATATATGTCAGAGCTTTTAATCAGTGTAGTACCTCAATTTCTTTAAAATAAATAGTAATAAACAGAAAGACCAAATTCAAGTTTTCGACAAACTAAACAAAGTTTGCCCACATAGGGGTTCTACTAATCAAAATAGTGGCAGATTCTCACTTAGGCGCTAAAATCATTCCCAAGCAATCTACTGGTGATCATTACTTGCAAAAAGGAGTCAAACAAGAGTGAGCTTTTTTGAGAGCTCAGTAACGTGGCTCAAGGACCAAGTAAAAGTATTATGAAATGCTTTACATATTTAATTCATGATGATTTCCCAAAGAATTTCCAATGATAATGATAACATTGTGGGAAAGAGTTTTAACTCAATCCCTTAAATCAGATATCAACAGAATCACTTTTTAGATCCAATGTAATCAAATTCAGATGATAATGACATGAGCACGTAGTAACAAATGAGTAAAGCCACACAGGTAGTGCACAATAATAGAGTACATATGTATATGTACAATAACTAGTCAATCAAGGTACTAGCCTGTGTCCCACGCAGTAAACATAACATCCTTATAATGCTTCTCAATACTAAACACAATACAGAACAAACTCTCATGTCAATATACAGAGGAACAATAATCGTTAAATATACATATAACTCAAATCTAGACATGCAATAGAAGATGAGCATCGGTGATGGATTCACATTCTTATGGTGAATGTAAACAATTCTTTGATTTCTTTGGCTGGATTTTCCTTTTTCTGTGGTAGATCTTGCGTGAGACTCCCCTTTAGCATTGATTTGAGCTAGCCGGTTTACCACTTTGAATTTGATCTCAGACACTGTCTAGTAGATAGAAGTGTCATTTCTTTGGAGGTCTCTAATTGAGGCTTCAACTGAGCTCATCCTGATGTCATGAGCAGCAAGCCTATTTTCCATGGCTTCTTGGACCTCATGAATTCCAGTCTCAAAGGTTTGATTATTCTTCACTGATTGTGGCATATTTGTTCTTGGTTGAGAGAAGTAATGGTTTCAGGTAAGAAGTAATGGTAGTAGATAAGCTTACTAGCTCAGGCCTCAATTAAAAGGCTCTGATACCAGTTGTAACGTATCAGTCGAGACGTTACTCAACTCAGCTGCCATGGTGGTTGATGATTCTAGAAATGGTTTGGTAATCAACAAACAATTGAAGTTGGGGAGGAAGAAGGACACAGAGAGAATAGAGAAAATATGATAATTGTATTAGAGAGAGGGAGAGAGTTCAAATTCTATATCACATGTTACATGCATGTTCTTCCCTCCTTCCCCTTTTGAAGGGTTCTAACAATAATTCAAATAGATAATTCAAAATGAAAATTCAAATCTGTTATTGGCTCTAGTGCCAAAACTAACTAACTGTAAATGTCGCTAGAATTTAAGCAAAATGTCCAAACGGCATCGGCTTGACACTGTAACAAACATTCCAAACGACAGTGTCTCGCCTTGGCACGTAAATTAATCATCTTCCCTCTTGGGCAGCTACGAGTTCCTCTTCTTTGTTGGCATTTGAACCTGCAACCAGCCTTTTGATGCGAATCCTCAGGTGTTCTTGGCTAGACTGGAGCTTCCACAGATTTCTCTGTAGCTCGGTCACTAGTGTCTCCATCTTTCAGCGTCTGACTCACTAGTTCATGACCTGCGATCATGACAAAGGGAGGTGAGGGTGAGGGGGTCGCCTGTAGAGAGGGGCAATGCCCGCGAGGGGCACTGCCGGCAAAATGGGACGAAGGGCCTACGGTGAAAAAGGGGGTGTGGCTCATGTTTAGCAATGCAGGGGTTTTTTTTAAGGGGGTTAGGGTTTGGGGGTTATCCATGTGGGATAGTTCAGGCGGAGCAGGTCGGTTGCAGGTAGTGGCTTGCTCATGGGACTGGCAAAGGGAATAGTGGAGCAGACTAGGTCAAGCGCGGGTGTGGACACACCGGTTTCACTTTAGGATTTTATCTAGGAAACAAAGAGGGAACTGGGTAGGTTCCGATCCGGATCGGATCAGGTCTGTCGTGGGAAAGAAAGGGAAAGAAAGGGAGAAATATAACAGCCCCGAAAATTCAGAGCTCTGTTGCCCCGAACTTCCGGGTCGTTAACCTACCGGATCATATCAAATCTGTCAGACCTGTTCACTAACACATATTCCAAAACACATACTCCGATATCAACTCCGATTCTTCACATACAATATTACCAAACTGCTTAAACTTGAACTTTTAAGACTTAGGTTACTTACAAACTCGAGTCCTTATAGAATGAGTTGACAATACCGACCCACACAGGGGTCTCACTACACAGTAATGGTGGGCTCACCAGAATCTCACACAGACTCTATCCCATTCCCGAACATGCTACAACTAATCATCACCTGTAGAAGAAAGTCAAACAAAGGGGGAGCTGTTGAGAGCTCAATAAGGTCATACAAGGACCAAACAAAAGAATTACAAAAATGATTCCAAGAATTCAGCTGAGGAAGATTTCCATAGTACTTCGAACGGTCGAAAATTCAATGATTTCCCAAAAGGATCAAAACTCATCAGAAATAAATACCAAAATAGAAAAATACCATAACGAGGGGGTTCCAAAACAATAAATACAAGATTATTTCCAAAGTCATCGTTTCAAAAGACAATGACGGTTTTCCAAAAGATTTCAAAATGCATATGGATCATCTGAAACAGTCATTTCCAAATTACAATGATGACTTGTCAAGGGATTTCAACTGACGATGATTTCCGAAATACCTCAAAAAAACTTGAAGAGCTCAATGATTCTCGAAATAATCCAATTCATCATAAATAGATACCAAAATTTATAATCATAAATACACCGGCTAGTCCGTCAAGGTACTAGCCCACGCCAATACACCGACTAGTTCGTCAAGGCACTAGCTCACGCCAATGCACAGGCTAGTCCGTCAAGGCACTAACCCACGCCAATACACCAGCTAATCCATCAAGGTACTAGCCCACGCCAATACCCTCCAATATACCCCAACCCTCGCCAAACGCAGCAATGCAATTTCTCATGTCGGCATGGAAAATGACCACAATACGATAATACAACATTTTAATCAATACTCAATGGGCAATAATTAATGAGCACCGATAAGAGTTTCTATAAACGTTTTATGGCTCAATGAAAGGTTTATAAGGCACACAATGTGACTTGTATCAACATAATAGAGCCCAAACGAATAGCGATGACAAATCAGAATAATATACAATTTTCAAATTTGCTCAGCATGCAATAAAGGCGAGCATCACAAGATTTTCAATAATCGATTCAGGTTTAACATTGAGATTTTCTAGACAATAACATGCTGATATCAAGACATAATTCAGAGTTCGGCATTAGCTATAAGTATATCAAATGAGTACTTTCACAACTAATTTATCCTAACCGGAAGTCTTTAGCTTTAACCTAAATGAGATGATCAAATCATCAGAACATAGCCTACAACACATTATTGTAACTTAATACGAACTCACACATACTCCCAGAACAAACCCCTCACCGGGTATGTAAATTACGAAACACCCCTGGGGTGTTAAATTACCAAAACGTCCCTCTCGGACTTAAATCACCAAAAATAGCTTTCTCGCAAGTAAAATCAGCCAAACATCAAATAAAATCAGCCAAACAATCTATTGTATGTGAATTTACCTCAAAACACCTCTTATAGGTAAAATTGCCAAAATACCCCCTTCGGGGTGGTAAATTATTGAAATGCCCATTGTTACACTTAAATCATCAAAATGATCTTTCTGTCAGCTAAATCACTAAAATACCCTTACCTTATGTAAATCTACTCAAAACTACCCTTTATGGGTAAATTACCAAAATACCCCCTCAGAGTGGCAAATTACCAAAATACCCCTAGGGGTTTTTCGGCATCGAAAAAATCCCAAAAACATCATAAAATGCTATTTTAAGCATCTTGATGTCATTTCTGAACTAAAAAAGTATTTTAGAAAAGTTTCGCCGAAAAATTCTGAACTGGTGTCCGAATCGAGCGCTACAAGGCCAGTTTCCCGAAAAATACCTATCGGTCTCAGAATGGCCCAAAATTTTAGAATACGAATCATATCAGTAAATGAAGATTTTCATAAAATATTCAGATTAAGATAACTTGGTTTACTATGCTAAATAATTAGATAAATTTCTTTAATCGGTACCTCAGTTTAGGGCCCTTCGAGGGCCCCGAAAATTCCTGAAACATTCCAGAGTGTAGTTCTTGTAAAAATATTAGGGGTTATAGTTTTGGACTTTGCCAAATTTTAGTCCCAACTATTTATGAAAATTCGTGGAAAAACTGCCAAAATAATGTGTGTTTACCTTTAGCGACGATTACGCTTCCTATTCAAATTAAACACACTGATTCACGCTTTTTGCACCTACTTCTCTTCTTCCTCCAGCTGCCATGATCCATTACACACGCACACAACTCCCAAACACACACTTAACCACTTTCTAACATCTATACCTAACCTAAATGCATCCTAACCCACCATTCACACAATAAAACATATATACATCCACCATTACACACACATGAACACCCACGGATCAACAACACACACTCACGCACCCTCACGGCACACACTGAAACACACTCATACACCTCCCAACACACTGAAAACCCCCCCAATTCCACCCATATGTGAGCTTAATACATAAGGTTCCACCAAAATACTCACAAAACCACTCATACGTGGCACCCTCACACACGACACACACAAAGAAACACACAACACTCACTGAAACACACACACTGTGTGTTCTTCACACCTGCTCTCGCACACCCAACACAGACGGTTCAATCACAGTCACCACGACACACCTCTGTTCCCCCATACAGGAGCTGATATGCTGCGGCTTCTCTTGTTTCTTTCCCCTGCCTTTCCCTATGCTCGAACAGCTTAACAAGTTGTCCACAAACCCACCTCACTCACGCTAATCACACTTAACACACCCTATGAACACACAATAAAACCAAGCGATTAAGCCCTAGAATTTGCAAGGGATAGAAGCAGATTACCTTGAAAAAGAACACTCTCCAACTCTCTCTCTCTATCTGTTTCCACCCTTTTCCCATATTTTTTTCGTGCCCCCTTTTTCTTGCTCCTTCTCTGTTCTGCTTCTCTGTTTCTTTCCTGAAATGGAAAGATTATCTTCTCTTTCTTTTTTTTTCTTTTTTTCTTTTCATTGGTTTAATCATAAAGGTTTCATTATTTCCCATTACTTTATATTATAACTTGATTACTCACCCACAAATTGAAGTAGGGGGTGGCACCTCCGTGGGACAATAGTCACGACAATTTAACACCTAGGTATGAATTTCCAAGATTTGCAAAATGGCCCTTCAAGTTTCCAAAATTACAAAATAACCCCTAAATTTTGTATAATTGCATTCAAGCCCCAAAATTGGTCAAATCAACACTAATTTAATTAGACCTCACTAAAATATGCATTATCACTCATTTTACTATTTTCCATCATTAAAACCATAATTTACAGTAATGCCCCCAAAGTTTTCCAAACTTACGAAAATGCCCCAAAAATTTCAAAAATTACATTTTTGCCTCCAAAATCTTTTTAAGGTCCTATGCACTGCTAATACCCGAGCATTACTTTAATTTATCGCCCGTTTATTTTTCGGAGCCCTGATGGTTATTTTAACCGGCTCCTGAAGTTCGGGGTATTACATTTCCTCCCCCTTATAAAAAATTCGTCCTCGAAATTTGTTCGCAGGTATCCTATCACTTAGATAACTGTCATATCTTAACTCAGCTACATGTAACCTCACACCCAAATTCATGTACTGCGAATACCCGACACAACTATTAATTTAAAATCGTCTTGCTAAATCCAAACTCTGTTGAGCGAACACCCCGCTCTACCCATTCCAAAACTTTACGAACGATGGCTTAGCTAGTACAAAACCCACAAGCAGAACCTATACCGCTCCGAATTTCGCACATATCAGACAGATTAAGTCAAACTCTAATACGACAAACTTCCAATATCTTATGCGGATACTATACCAAAGATTTCATCATTTACACAGTTTACTTATGACTAGAAGCTCGTTTCTAAGATCAAGGCATACTAAAATACTAACGATGGTCACACATGTCCTGCGATTTATCAAAGCTAACATAGGTAGGGTAACTAATTCATATAGGTACTTACACCTCACAACAGACAGTAAAACTGTAGCCACTAGGCTTTCACTGCACACCCTAATAATACCTCAAAACAACAAGTCCAAATTATTGCCAAATTCATCATCGAGAGACGGGTTATCTTAACATAGCTATGTATTGCATACTTACGGTTCTGCGTACACGTCACAGAATGACAGAAAACTATCGCTATTATGAGTTGGTTTCACACTTTGGTGCCCTAAACCAAATAGGTCCAAACTGTTACCGAAGTCATTACAGAAAGATGTGTTTTCCTAACAAAAGGCGAGAGAGATATGATTTTGCATTCACTTGTCTTGCACTTCCACTAAAGTTTAAAGCTCTAAATCATCATATGACTTTTGATTCACAGTCATATTATTACAAAAATCTTATAGCCTTATTCCTCGATCATCCGTTTCAGTTAAACCACTAAGATCTTCCGGTTCTAAAAGCAAATAACATGCTGTCTATTATCATTTGTTTAGCCAAGGTTCCAATCATACACCAAATCATCGAATAGCTTATTCAAACCTTATCCACGTTCTCAGAATCTACTCTTGCTCACAGGTTATCTGAGGCTTAGGAATCTACCTAACATCATATCCAGGTAGGGGAAATTATGCAAATAATGATAATAATAATCGCAATCAGGCAATCAAAACACAAAAATCTTTAACAAACATCGTGCATATTGGCTTCCAGGGTTCACAACAAAATTATGTGACCTTCCAGAAGAAACGACAGACACTGAAACAATGATATAGGTCTGGTCAAACAAAGTTAACCCAACGATTGGAAGCAATCAAAATCGGAATGAGTTATTGGTCTTTAATGGAATTCGTAACTTTCCCATGGCTCAGATACTTCCCCATCAAGTCCAATTAGATTCAGAAGAAGATAAATGAACGAACAATTGACAAGATGAAATTTTAAATTCCCCATCGTATTTCCAAACCAATTCTCAGTCTTACGTCAATCACTTCCCGAGAACTTTATTCTCACATATCATCCAAATCACTAACTTAACCATTACTCACACCTTATGAACTTACAAACGCTACTAGGTTTTCCCCTAACAACTTACAGTTACGTGATTAGAGTATAATCAATTCATGCCTCGCCTGATATCAAACCTCGAATAACAAATAGGATGAGATCCACAGGAAGATCTCTATCTGTAACGTAGACAATATAGCCACCGAAAACCGTAAAAAGAGTCAAAGATTCTCCCGACGGCTACCTATCCCAAGATCAGTCCCTAAAAGACAAGCCTCCACCCTCAATCACTGAGCCAAAGTAACAGATGCAAAAAGTATGAAGCTCCAAAATTAAGGAATATACGAACATCTAATGGTTAACATGTGGTGTACCTAGCATCATGTCATCGGATGTGACAACATCTTAAACAGGCATAAAACAAACTCTAACTGATATTTTGGGCCTCAGCCCCTACTGACCATGTCCTCTTCCTACTGAGGAACACTGATCACTGTTACATTAATAATAGGTACATGACTAATTATTTCTCACAAGCCAACAGTTTCGAACTTGATGCTCCACACTGCCATGCCTAACACATCATCTGGTCACTTTATTGCATAACTCACCACTCTGACTTCTATCGCACTTACCACATGGGGTGGCTAGAATACTGACCCGCCACCCTGACCAGTACTCTAGGTAGATCAAACTTCGGAACTCTACGATGGTTCAACTCTAATGCCCTGAGCTGGTCGAGCGCCTTCACCCTGCGCTCTCTTAAATCCCATATCGTACCTCGATCGAATTCCAAAACTCTATCCAGATCTCAATACCACCGAACCGAAGTGAGCCTGAATCCCTGATTCTGCCCCCAACCTTTAACTTTGGGCATTGTATTGTGCCGACAAAAAACTTTTTGCTGACGACTTTCAGCTCCTACAAATCTGTTCGGGGAAAATTCTTACTTATCTATTTTATTCGCGTGTGTTTACCCATGCCTTCCTCCATTGTCAAACTTAAACTGTTCCAAAACACATAATTAATAAATATATTCCACATAGCTCGTCAATCGAGCTAGAATCACCACATCTCTCAATCCAGGCCTAAGCCCCCACTCAGACTTCCGGCAGCTATCTACCTCCATCAATAACATCCTCATGGCAAATCTAGCGAAACAGGAAATTTCATCTCAACCTTGTCCATCGACTCTTAATCTAATTGTGTCACATTAACAAACTCATTTTAACATCTGTTTATAAAATCTCGGACAAATACCGGTCAAAAATACACCGGCTAGTCTGTCAAGGTACTAGCCCACGCCAATACACCGACTAGTCCGTCAAGGCACTAGGCCACGCCAATACACCGGCTAGTCTGTCAAGGCGCTAGCCCACGCCAATGCACCGGCTAGTCCGTCAAGGCGCTAGCCCACGCCAATGCACCGGCTAGTCCGTCAAGGTACTAGCCCACCCCAATACCCTCCAATATACCCCAACCCTCGCCAAACGCACCAATGCAATTTCTCATGTCGACATGGAAAATGACCACAATTCGATAATACAACATGTTACTCAATGCTTGATATGAGCACCGATAAGAGTTTCTATACACGTTTTATGGCTCAATGAAAGGTTTATAAGATTCAAAATGCGACTTGTATCAACATAATAGAGCCTAAACGAATAGTGATGACAAATCAGAATAAAATAAAAATTTTAAATTTGCTCAGCATGCAATAAAGGCGAGCATCACAAGATTTTCAAATAATCGATTCAGGTTCAACATTAAGGTTTTCTGGGCAATAACAGGCTAATATCAAGACATAATTCAGAGTTCGGCATTAGTCATAAGTAGATCAAATGAGTACTTACGAGCACGACTTATCGAAATAAGGGTTCGGACGAAAGTCTTTACCCATGGTTCAGATAGAATCCCTTACTTAGATCCACAGCTAATTTATCCTGACCTGAAGTCTTTAGCTTTAACCTCAATGAGATGATCAAATCATCAGAACATAGTCTAGAACATAATATTGTAACTTAATACGACTCACACATACTCCCAAAACAAACCCCTGACCGGGTATGTAAATTACGAAACACCCCTGGGGTGTTAAATTATCAAAACGTCCCTCTCGGACTTAAATCACCAAAAACAGCTTTCCTGCAAGTAAAATCAGCCAAACATCAAATAAAATCAGCCAAACAATCTTACTGTATGTGAATTTACCTCAAAACACCTCTTATAGGTAAAATTGCCAAAATACCCCCTTCGGGGTGGAAAATTACTGAAATGCCCCTTGTTACACTTAAATCATCAAAATGATCTTTCTGTAAGCTAAATCACTAAAATACCCTTACTGTATGTAAATTTACTCAAAAATACCCTTTATGGGTAAATTATCAAAATACCCCTGGGGGTTTTTCGGCACCGGAAAAATCTCAAAAACATTTTAAAATGTTATTTTAAGCATCCTGATGTCATTTCTGGACTAAAAAGTATTTTAGAAAAGTTTCGCCAGAAAATCCAAAATCGGTGTCCAGACCAAGCGCTACGAGGCAAGTTTTGCGAAAAATACCTATCGATCTCATAATGGCCCAAAATTTTAGAATATGAATCATATCATTAAAATACGATTTTCATAAAATATTCAGATTAAGATAACTTGGTTTACTATGCTAAATAATTAGATAAATTTCTTTAATCGGTACCTCAGTTTAGGGCCCTTCGAGGGCCCCGAAAATTCCCGAAACATTCAAGAGTGTAGTTCTTGTAAAAATATTAGGGGTTACAGTTTTGGACTTTGCCAAATTTTAGTCCCAACTATTTATGAAAATTCATGGAAAAACTGCCAAATTAATGTTTGTTTACCTTTAGCGACGATTACGCTTCCTATTCAAATTAAACACACACTGATTCACGCTTTTTGCACCTACTTCTCTTCTTCCTCCAGCTTCCATGATCCATTACACACGCACACAACTCCCAAACACACACTTAACAACTTTCTAACATCTATACCTAACCTAAATGCATCCTAACCCACCATTCACACAATAAAACATATATACAACCACCATTACACACACATGAACACCCACGGATCAAGAACACACACTCACGCACCCTCACGGCACACACTGAAACACACTCATACACCTCCCAACACACTGAAAACCCCCCCAATTCCACCCATATGTGAGCTTAATACATAATGTTCAACCAAAATACTTACAAAACCACTCATCTGTGGCACCCTCACACACGACACACACAAAGAAACACACAACACTCACTGAAACACACACACTGTGTGTTCTTCACACCTGCTTTCGCACACCCAACACACACGGTTCATTCACAGTCACCACGACACAGATCTGTTCCCCATGCAGGAGCTGATATGCTGCGGCTTCTCTTGTTTCTTTCCCCTGCCTTTCCCTATTCTCGAACAGCTTAACAAGCTGTCCACAAACCCACCTCACTCACGCTAATCACACTTAACACACCCTATGAACACACAATAAAACCAAGCGATTAAGCCCTAGAATTTACAAGGGAGAAAAGCAGATTACCTTGAAAAGGAACACTCTCCAATTCTCTCTATCTGTTTCCACCCTTTTCCTTTTTTTTTTCGAGCCCCCTTTTTCTTGCTCCTTCTCTGTTCTGCTTCTCTGTTTCTTTCCTGAAATGGAAAGATTATGTTGTCTTTCTTTTTTTTTCTTTTTTTCTTTTCATTGGTTTAATCATAAAGGTTTCATTATTTCCCATTACTTTATATTAAAGCTTGATTACTCACCCACAAATTGAAGTCGGAGGTGGCACCTCCGTGGGACAATAATCACAACAATTTGACACCTAGGTATGAATTTTCAAGATTTGCAAAATGGCCCCTCAAGTTTCCAAAATTACAAAATAACGCCTAAATTTTGTATAATTGCATTCAAGCCCCAAAATTGGTCAAATCATCACTAATTTAATTAGACCTCACTAAAATATACCTTATCACTCATTTTACTATTTTCCATCATTAAAACCATAATTACAGTAATGCCCCCAAAGTTTTCCAAAATTACGAAAATGCCCCAAAAATTTCAAAAATTGCATTCTTGCCCCCCAAAATCTTTTTAAGCTCCTATGTGTTGCTAATACCCGAGCATTATTTAAATTTATCGCCCTTTTATTTTTTGGAGCCCTGATGGTTATTTTAACCGGATCCCAAAGTTCGGGGTATTACAAAAAATGCTAAGTGTAGAAGTAGGGGTCCAAAGGGGGGAGGGAAGGCGGGTCGGGAATGGCCTAAGTGGTGCACAAGGGGTCGGCCTCACCCAAAAAAAATTGAATTTTCTTTTTCTAAATTTTTTAGGGGGGGGGGCCTTCCAAGGAAGGAAGGGAAGATGAAATGTTTTTGTGGGGAAATGTTCTTAAGTCCCAAAAGAAGGAGAGAGAAAGAAGCTCAGGCAAGTGTATCAAGGGAGGACACATGAGTGGTAACGCGACTTGGAGAAGTCATTGTTAGGATCAAGCGCTTACCACTGCACCACAAGCAATTGATGTTAATAAAGGCGCAACTTTATTTCCTTATAGTCATGGCACAGCAGCCAGCGCACACCGTCGAGTACACAAGGGAGTAGATGGACGCGGTCAACCTTCGATCTGCCAACAATCCCTTCCCCAGATACACCCCGGGGGACTCGAACATGTGACCTGCTCTGATACCAATTGTTAGGATCAAGCGCTTACCACTGCACCAAAAGCAATTGCTGTTAATAAGGGCGCAACTTTATTTTCTTATAGTCTTGGCACAGCAGCCAGCGCACACTGTCGAGTACACAAGGGAGTAGATGGACACGGCCAACCTCCGATCTGCTAATAATCATGATGAGAGGAAAAAGGGACTTTGGATGGCATCAGGAGAGGCTGAGTCATAGAGGCGGGCGGGATATGGAACACAATTTTTTTGAAGAAATTTTCTAAGTATCGGAAAGTGGATAAGGGGTTACCGGGTACATGAAAAATAAGTTTTTTTAAAAAAATTCTAAGTCCTAAAAAAATGCAGAATAGAGCTCAGGGAAGGGTGTCGAGGGAGGCCACTAAAGGTGGTAACGCGACCGCAGGCAGGCAGGGTGAGAGGGAGGTGGGGACTTGGGATAGTGAGCTGGCGTTAGTGACTAGCTGAGTCACAGAGGAAACGGAGTGTCGGCGAGACGTGTCACGTGCATGCCTGACAAGGGCAGTCGCGGGGCCTGGGGGAATGTCGCTGGATGGATTCAAGACTTAGCAGCGAGGCTCGAGCCACCCCACGCACCACCTACCAAGTTGTTATGCAATGTGAGGCGAAGGGTGAAGCATCTGGCCTGCCTAGGGAGGGGGGAAGGGTGAAGCACCCAAAGGAATAAGCAATGGAGTCAAGGGTGGTGCGAGTATACTTGTGCAAGACTAATTGTAGTTTGAAATAGATTCTAAGTCTGGAAATGTCAGGTTTTGATTGATAACATAGGGAGGCAACATGCCTTGGTATATTAAGAGTGAGTACTTTGAAACTTGCAAAATGAAGGGAAAAAGTTCAAGTATGGAAAATGCACTAGGGTAGGCCAGGGCTTGGACGGGTAGGGCACATGTCCCTGCACTTAGAGTTTAAGCTTGTCGACTGCAATCTTGTTAGTGAAGGCAAACTTGAGGCCCCTGCACTACTTAAGACCATGACTGGTAGTCTTATGATAGGGGTAGTAGTTGGGATGGGCTAAGTCTGCCGGGGTAAGCTTATATTTGGCATCGGGAAGGGTTATGGAATTATCGTTGATCCAAGTCTCGAGGAGCGCTTGACTGTCTTCAAGTTGCATTGGTATTCTGAGGCAGGCGTTGGATGCCTTCTTTTATCAAGGCACCCGTCCCCTCCCTGGGATTGGTGCTTGCGGTTGTTGTCATTGTCACTGGTTGCTTCCACCATCATGGTCATGGCAATCTAATTTTGGAGCTTCGGGGTCTTTGACGGACCGATCAAATCATAGGTGCATCGTGCAGCTTCTATGAGATGTTCCCAATACCGAAGATGGAGGTTTTCAAGGTAAACCATGTAGGTGTCTTTCATGTTCTCAATGCAAATGGGTACAAGAGTCTCATCCTTGCTAAAGTCAGTGCACTCCAAGCACTTGTGATAAAATCATGTGACATAGGCGTCGAGGTCTTCCCCGGGGTTTTGGTGGATTTCGGCAATGTCAACGATGGTCACACGCTTCGTTTCATAGTGAAACTTGTCAAGAAAGAACTGGACCATGTCAATCAAGAGTGGATGGTACCTTCGGGGATCTAGTGGTACCAAGAGAAGGCAAAGCCAGTCAAGGGCTTGTGTAATTCCCAAAGATTTAAAGTGGCATCCTCCGCGTAGTGCTTTAGGGAGCTAGCAAAATAGGTGAGGTGCTTGTGGGCATTACCCTCTTTGTCGTTGAACAGGGTGAATGCTAGTTACTTGTACTTAACAGGGGAAGGCTTAGTAGTGAGGTCCCCAGAGTAGGGAGCATGGCCCGATAGCTTAGAAGAAGAGTGTGGTTTTAAGATGGTAGAGGATGGTCTCAAGGTCATGCTTGGTGACATATGAACCGGATGAGGGTTTGTGCCCGGTCGGGATGATCCTGGCACCTGAGCCCCTGGACGGGGCGACATGAGGCATTAAGGGGATGACAATGGTAAAGAATGGTTCGTGGCGAGGATCAGCTTCTTGGGGTATGCTTTGCATAGGGGTAGTGAAAGTGGCAGGAGGTCGGCAGTTAGGAAGGGCCGACTAGAGGATATCGAGGGCATGGCTAGTGTTCATGTGCTGGGTAGCCATGTTGGGGTTAGGTTCTATCTCAATTGACTCATCAATCTCCAAAGTACGTTGAACAAGGGTAAAGCCAGGCTTCGTGGGTAGGGGTGCCGCGAGTCTTACTGCCAAGGGCTCGAAGGACCAAGGCAGCGGTGCTCGTGACACTGGGACCTAAGCAGTGTCCAAAACTAGCCCAGGCCTTGAAGGCTAGATCTGAGCAGTAGGGCCAACCCCAGAGCTTAAAATGACATGGGGTGAGCAGTGGCCACGGGGTGGGGAGTTTTGAGGCCTTAAGAGGTCAGCGACTGTGAAGTTAAGACTTGGATTGATTTTTGTATGTCCAAGATTATGGCCATGAGAGATGATTGCAAGTTTTAAAGGTCGGTGATGGTAGGAGTGAGGCATTTAACTGCAGCGTTGATGATCGCAGTAACATTGGATGCATCCATCCTTTGTAAAGCCTGGAGTTGGTTGTGGCTGGTCTCTTCTTGGTCTTTGAGGTGATGCTCCTCCTGGATGGTTGGGTTAAGTCTGCAACTAGTAGTCTTAGTAGCTCTGTGTTACTGAGGTATGATTGCTTGGGTGTTTTAGACAAGGATGAATAGCACTGTGATGCTCACCTCTCTAGCAGAGTCGCCAAAATATGCCAAATAAGTGGGTTCACAGTCGACGTGGATGTGTCATAATGAATGCAGTCCGAGTCAGATGCCAAGTTTGTTGATGTTGGACACAGTAAGGATGGAGCAAGGGCAGAGACCAAGGGCTTTCCAGGCAGAGCCTGAGGATCACAGTGCTGCGAGGGTGATGGTGCAGGGTGAATACACGATAACAATTACAGTTTGATGCTTAGGTCCAGAGTCAAGGTCAAGCGTTAGGGTTTTGTGTCTTTCTCTCTTTAGAATTATAGAGTGAAAAAGTGAAAATGAGAATGAGTTATATACTCTTGCCTCCAAAAGAATTCTCAAGCCCCATATTTATAGAGGTTGAGATGATGAGGTCATCAACCAACGCGTGGCACTCCCCAGGAGTGACACATCATCAAGGAGCCACAGGTGCCGGTGTTCCGCGTACTGTCACTTTGCATATTCACCCTGCCTGCCCCGCACAGCGTCGCTTTATCTGTTTGGAAAAATTGGCCCACACAGCACCAGTGTGGCCATAGAGCCCCCTTGATCTAGCCACCAGTCAAAAGCCCATACAAAGTCCCACGGGGCATTGAGAGACGTTGAAGAACTACAGCGATAGGGAAGGCATGACACCCAACTGCCAGGCGGACTAGGCATGATGCCCTTCGTAGACCGGGGATCATAGTCCCTAGGGGCGCCGATGAAAAGCCCCCAGTGCCAGAACACGTAGAGTAGTCATGCAGACACCCTAGCGGAGATAGTGTTTTATAGAATGAGCCTATACCACATGTGAGTCCTTGTGACAAAGCACTCAGAGCACGCCAAGGAAGTTTCCCGGAGGAGTCGCTTTCCTATACGAGATGAGATAGTGTTTGAAAGGAATCGTCTACCCGACATGCTGAGATAGTGTCCAAAATAAGAGTAGTCACCTACCTGACGGGTCGAGGCAGTGTCCCGAAGAAGTCGCTTACTTGGCAAAAGGGGAGTTAGAGTTCCCTGGCAGAGATAACGTCTTATAGAGAAAGCCTATCCCCGTGGGCGTGTCCTTGTGCCAGAGCACTCGGAGCACGCCAAGGTAGTGTCACAGAGGAGTCATCTACCCAACGTGCCATGGTAGCATCCTAAAAGAGTCGTCTACATGTCAGAAGGGAACTCTTCATGCCGGAGCACTTGAGCTCCCTCGCAAAGATAGTGTCACGGAGCAGTCGCCTATCCCCGCAAATGAGTCCTTGTACCGAAGCACTTGGAGCACCCCAAGATAGTGTCCCAGATGATTCGCCTATCCGACAGGCCAAGATAACATCCCTGAGGAATCGCTAACCTAGAGAAAAGGGAATCTTCATGATGGAGCACTTGGAGCTCCTTGGTGGAGATAGTGTTCATGAGGAGTCGCTTATCCTCGCGGGATGCTGCACACACTGCGGAGTGGGTCGAAACATGTTCCACGGCCAAGAAAAGTTTCACATAGTGTGGTGAAAATATGGACCAACAAGGGGGCGTGTTAGTGTGACAGAGAACCGGGGGCGCGATTGTATAAGTCGTATGGTGCATCGGCACGGTGGATTATGTGCGATGCTAGAGGCATATGACATGGAAACCGCACAAGGGTGCTGCGTCGGGTGTCGTAGAGTCGGGCACACAAGCGTGACAAAATATGTCGCAGGGATGGGCATCGTGCCGGGGGCACGTGATGCGGTGGCAGCGCTCGAGCATAGTGGTCCAAATATGCATAGCCGGGTTCAAATAGCAGCGGTCCAAATGTGCACAACTAGGTTTGGATAACAGCAATCCAATAGTGCACAACCGAGTTGAGATAGTAGTGGTCTAATTGTGCATATCTTGGTTGGGATAGCAGCAGTCTAATTGTATAGCGGGGTTGGGATAGCAGTGGTCCAACTGTGTGCAGTCAGATTGGTATAGCAGCGGTCCAAATGTGCACAGCCAGATTGGGATAGCAACAAAGCTTTACATCTTAACGCTATATATAAAAAAAACAATAGCATTACGAAGTGTGAAAATGCAAACAAACCATGTAACTCAGAAGGTTTATTCTTTTATAGACTCGGTGAGAAGCAAGAACGCATGGTATACTCAGCTACCCTACTTTATTTTTCTAGCATAGCTTGCTTCCAAATCTTTAATTTACTAAAGGGACATTGAGAAATCATATGCATACAAGTTTTGAAAAAACTTATATTCAGAAATAATGTTAAGGAGTAAGTCAACTGACTCAATCCGATTATGAGTTGTTCATCCTAGCTTAGCTTTCATGTGCTTGCTTGGTCTTATCTGATTTACCCTTGGTTTTATCTGCTTTACCAACATTCTCATCAGTTGGCCTTTGTCGTCTAAGGTGCATACTCTTCAATGTCTTTCGATTGCTCGCACTTTGGTACAAATGCTTAGTGTGAACTTCTACGATTATGTAGGGAGCTGATAATTTAGTTGCTACTAAGTGCTAATTCTCAAAATCACTATTGCAGAGCTTAGTTGAGCCTATCAACATCCGAGCTGTCAACATCTAACTCTTGCACACTCCAGACTAAAAAGAATTGAAGTCAATGCTATAACTACTGGTCACGTGTCACATTACTACTAGTTTACATTCAATCAAATTTGATACATGCAAAACCTTAGATGCAGCATCGCTAGAAATTAAGCGCATCTTAGAGGTGTCATAAAAGAATGCCAGCTCTAGCATTTATCAAGTTTTTCTATATAAGGACATGCACGTTGGATCTAAAACTATCACAACATTCTATTAGCTTATTTTTGCTGCCTGAAATCGAAATTAACAAAAATAATGAAATTAAACATAATGTATAAGAAAAACTTGTTATGCTTAGGATCACATTACGTCACATATGCTTAAGCTATCCTTATTGAGTTCAACTTCCTTGTGCAAAAATTTTGAAACCCATAAAGGAAAGGGCTAGATCTACCACTGTAAACCCCTATTGATACTTATGTTCATTTGGGAGGCATAACATGTTCCATTCAAGAAAATATAGAAACACGCCCTTACAAGGCTTCACATTATAATACATCAAAGGTTACACCATGGACATGCCTACTACAATCTATTTCTCCAAAAATAAAATTGGGGGTGCAGCACTAGCTTAATGGAATAACATGTTTGTCTCGATCTCTATCCCGCTAGAAAGCCCATATAATCGTATGAACTTTGAATATCAATCATTTAACCATCATCCATCATTTGCACAAAAAAGCTTGTTAGGAAGGTGACACATCATTCTCCGTCTAAGGAAATTAGCATCTATCCAAGAGCCCTAGGATTATAACATATCCATGAAACACGCATTTTATCAAGAAATGCCACAATTAGAATACCATATCAAAAGAAAAAGTTCTACAGCGAAAAAAATAGATTTTCAGGCATTTTCTTGATTTTCTTGTAATTTTGGGATTACAAAATCACGCCAAAATTACCCAATGCCAAAAACACAAAGCAAACTGAAAAAATTAAATTTTTCGGAAACAAGAAATAATGTAACAAAAATTGATTTTTTTAATGTTCAAAACGCCAAAAAGTAAATTCTGGAAAACGTCTAAAAATATCAGAGGGGTATAATTGTCAAATGAAAATTTGGAATACAAAGAAAATGGTCCCACCAGGGCCACGTGATGCATGTGAGATAGCGTGGCCCACAGCCTCTCCCCATGGGCCCACACGCGACACCAGCCTTCTTCTTCCACCTCTTTTTTTCTTTTTAGGCAAGAAAAAAAATTCACGGGCCCGTTGTGGTGCGTGGTATTCATGTGTTGCCCAAACAGAGGTGGTTGGTGACACGGCTGGTGCAGTTCTCTTCATTATGCAATTTTAAAACTGATAGTGAGCTTATAATCTGGTTTTGGTCTCGCTTAGGCACTGCTTGGCTCACCAACAAAAGGAGCGAGAGTGGGGAAGGAAAACATTGTTCATCTTCCTCCACCAATTTTAGGAAACGACTCCAAAAACACTAGATTCTGTAAAGTCCATATCTTACTTAATTCAAACCCGTGTTTAGCAAATTTTGTATCGTTGGAAAGCTGATTAAGAGTATATTCTAATGGTACCAAAGAGCTAAAGCATATATTTGTTCCAAAGATTTCGGATTTCAAACTAGAATTTGAAATATCTTTTGATTCACAAATCTGTTGATGCCCAAAATTTGCAGGTACAATCTACCATCCATAAGTAACAATATATATGAAGCCCATCCAACAAATCCAAACAACATACTAAATGACATTAACAAGCTATTTAAAAAAATGAACTTTTAAATAAGAGAACAAATCTACTGGTTAGCATGTTAATCATGGCATAACAAACATGTTATAGGAATGAAAAATAGCTTAAGAAACTCTGATACCAATGAAGGAATTTGAGACTAAGTGGAAAGCGTGTGTGCGTGAACACATATATTATATAAGGGCAAAAAATCACGTACACGTCAATCTTCAAAAATCTCGTTGATGTTTCACATGCCAACGGATATCACGATCAAATGCTTTGTGATGGATTAGACTAAACGAGCCCGATCCGTGTTTTTACCGTCTAAAGTTTGTTACTCTCAATTTAGCTAGGTGTGGAGATGAATGGAGAAGGTCTGATTTTTTTTTTCAACCAAGAGCCATCTCTCTTATATTATCTCATGAAGATATATTACTAGAAAATTAATCTTAAAGCATATAGTATTTTGGGGTTACACCATTAACCACTTAATTCCAAACCTTTCGGCTCTCCATGTCATGGGTTAGACCCGACATGGTTGTTCCGGCTAGAGATGAGTACCAACTGCAAAGAAAGAAAATGGTCTATCACACCGAAGACCTGAACTACTTAATGATGGATAACCTCCCAAAAGCATACGGAGCTTACGGACATAGTACTAAAACCAGCTGGTACCGAAGTTCAACAGTTACTGCTAGCACAAACTAGTCATACTTTTTAGATAAACTGTAATAGGATCCATCAAAATTAGCCCTCGTATAAATGTGTTCAGGCCATTTGCTGAAAATGTGCCTCTACTCTCTTACCACATTGGCACTCATTCTACTCTGATAAACAGGCCTGAAGCTATGGAAATTTCTAGGGTTGGGTATGGATATAAAACCTTGGCAATTAGGACTAAGCCTCCACGTGGATGTGTGACTCATTCTCTCTTCCAGCTAATTGAGTCCTTTCAAATGAATGACACAACAAGATTCACGAAAAAGGTTGGAGGTGGAAGACACAACCATATATAAGAATGTCATTTGGTGATATACAAACCGAGTTAACACGAAAATGTGGTCTTAGTCTCGATGAGCTAAAGGTTGCAAATAAGGTCCAAAGGGCTCAAGTTTTGGATACCATATAAGACTATCATCTTTTCTTTTAGTTGGTAAGACATGTACGCTACAAAGAAACAAAAAGTAGAAAGAAACAGAGAAGTGAATTTTCTTTCTTTTTTTTTCTTTTTTGTTGAAACATAAACCAAAAAAACAAGGCATGAAATGAGAAATGTTGTACAAAGCAATTCAGCCAAGCAAATGCTAGAAAGCTACTTGTGATGGAACAACGGGTAGATTATGAATCCTAGGTTAAAACCATGATGCCTAACTTGCTAAATTGATATTTCAATATGATGCACATTGATGTGAAACAAAGCTCCTCCATCGGTCGTCCTCCTTTTAACTTTGCCTTCATTATTTATTCCTTTTTATGGTGTATATGTTCAATCCATGTTACAAACTCATTCCCTTTACGTGTTTATGTGTTGTCCAATCTGTTTCCTTTCTTAGCTATAGCCGCAGAGATCCACTCCAAAAGACTCAAGCAGCTAAAAGAAAGAGGGGTTTGATGTTCAAGCAAAATGAAACCGAGCCTTTCATCCTAATCACGCAAGTTTGGATTACTAAAATGGGCGACATTAATCTTGATGGTTTCAAGCAATTTTCGTAATGCTAATTATTGTAGATGACGATGAAGAGCATTTGCAAAGAAAGAGAAGATGTACTACAATGGAAGAGCTAAATTATTGATATCGCATAAAAGAAAATATGTACTACAACATCAATTTCTATTAGTTCGTAGTTTTACGTATCCAAACTTTCTCAAGTCTTAGGTGAATAGTTACAAAATTTTCTGAATCCAAACTTTCTTTCTTTGAGCTTTAGGGGCATTGTAAGTTTGTTTATGATTTACCACCTTTCTCTTTAAACATTTTCTTTTCTCTAAATGCCCTTTTTTACCACAAGCTACACAAGTTGGAAAGGGAGAGCAAGAAGATAGATTCCTGCCAAAGAAATTTCTGCAACATTTTTTAAGTTTTTCAAATATCATAACTAATTCCACTCTTTTCAAAAATACATCTTTGTTTCCTTGGAATTACATCAAGATAGTATATTCCTTGTGTGAATTTTAAAAGAGTCAAATTTAGTTCTTCAATTTCTCTCCCCACTGTTTATTTTTCAAAAACAAGTTTTTCGATTTGAGGTTTGAAATCATCACTTTCTCTTGAATTCCACACCTCTAAGATTTCTCTGCAATGATGAATTTGATACATTCCTTCTGAATCTTCCATCATTCCTGCTTGCAAGAAACTTCTTCAACTTGCGAGTGATGAAAGCAATATCACCATCAGAGTCACCACTCATATTCTCTTTAGATTCCTGAGTAGCTTCAACTTTTAACATCAAACTCTTCTTCTTCTTCTTCTTCATGGTGATCTCTTTTTCAACGTGAATCTTCATTGCTACTTATGTGTTGTACATGTACCCACTTATTCTTCAAGTTACAACACATTCAAATCTTTGGCCTTTTCAATAGCAGTGACTTTAGCCTTCCATCTTTTTGATATCATAAACACACCTAGAGGGGGAGGTGGGGAGTGAATAAGTGTTTATAAGAATAATATTTGGCCTCAAAATAAATTTCCAGATAAAATTAAAAAGACTGTTTGGTTCGGCCTCACCTGCCTGCTACCATTGTCTGAGCACTCCACGCAAGTAGATATACTCGGGGCTTTCACTATTTCGGCTAGCTTTGGGTGCTAGCTCAAGCCACAGTACAAAGAATAACATATCCAAGGCTTACAAAGTGATTACAATAAAAAGATTAGATTACAACTTAACAATGAATACGAGCTAAGTAGTCAAACTGTTCGAGCTAAGTAGTCAAACAATTTACCAAACCGGTTCGACTATATTTTCTTTGAGACAAACATCTTTGGGACTAATGAAAGTAGTCAAATTGTTTTGCATCAGTTGGACTGAATTCTGGAAAATCAATTAGATTGGAAGTAATTTAGTTGAACTGATTTTGTAAACAGTCTTTTCGAACATTTAAGGCTATAAGGACTAGATAAAATGGTTGGATTGTTTTAGATCTAGTCGGACAAATTTCTCTTTTAGTGCGACTGTTATTCTCAGTGAACTTCTGAGAAGTCACTAAAGAAACGTTTGAACTGTTTTCTCGAACAGTTGAACTGTTTTCGTTAGAGTATCTTTTCTTGGAGAACAATGGCTAATAATTTTTTCTTTTTGTTATTTATGATTTTGCAGTGATCTTTAACAAACTTAGATCATATCGTTTACATATGAAAGGACATAGCATCTAGTCTAATACTTTCAAATTATTCAAATGATTAAGAGTTTTCTCATCTCTTGAAAATCATAATAGCTTTTATGGAGTCATTTGAAACAAATCTTAACGCACAAATTAGACTTCACAAGAGTCCATGGATCGGAAATCATAAAAATTAGCAATGTAGGTCAATAGATAGAGAATAGAAACTAAATATCCTTCCTTACACAACTAATCAAAACATCCAGCAAAGAAAATCTATAACTTAAGTTCCCAAACCGGTATTACAAAATCCACAAGTCTACAACTAGCTACTAGACTCAGAAACAAAACAAATAAACTCTTGAGCCTCATGAGCAATCACTAAACAACTTCATTAAGTGACCAGTTTAAAATCTCTGATAGCCTGTAGGGAGAAAGGGCGGTGAGCTCAAATAACTATGCAAGGAAAAAAAACACGAAGTGGCAAACGAACGACAGGAAACAACAATTACAACTAAATTGGAACAGCCTTACAGTTAAGAAGGACCAAAGGCTATACGATCATAAAGTTATGGCAAAAACTTTAGAAAATAACTCAGAGTGTGCCATTACTTATCGCGTCTCAAAATGCCTTTTTTGAAAAAATTCCTAGTTTTACCCTTTTTTTATTTCAACAATTTGGGTAGTAAACTGATTACGAGAGAGTGTACCCAGGATATAATGTAATTTCAAAATAAAATTAAATTTGAAATTTAAAAACCAAATTATATATGTTTGAAATTTCAAAACCAAATTACAAGAGTGCGATTTTGAAACCTAACTTGCAAAATTAGGAATTTTGACAAAAAGATAAAATCAAGAACAATTGCTTTAACAACAAATTATTTGCTTATTCCTTCTTCTACAAGTCCTGCCCTTCCCCCCCACCCCCCCCTCACCCCACCCACCCCCACCACACCTCTCTATCTCTCTCTCAAAAAGATAAAATCAAGAACAATTGCTTTAACAACAAATCATTTGCTTATTCCTTCTTCTGCAAGTCCTGCCCTGCCCCCCCCACCTCTCTCTGTGTGTGTGGTCCCGCACGCGCTTGTTTGTCTCTAGACTCCCTCACATGACTTCCTTTTTATATGTCCTCATTATACAATCCTTGTAAGTTTTTATATATACTTAGTTTATTTATTATACAAACTTTGACTGCCCACTAAAAAAAGTAAGTTATGACTAATCCAAATTGAGGACCAACTTAAAAGTCCATATAAACCTTCCTTCAAAAAATATGTTCGTGAGCTACATTCGTTGTGTAACATCTTGGAATTTTTCCAGAACGTTAACACTCAATCGATCATTTCACTAAGACAAATATATCCTCTACCTCAATAAATAATGCAACAAGCTACCAGAGCAACAATCCTTCAATCAAACCATACTCTCAATCAACTAACATAATTGAAATACCAAATCTAAGTCTAAGAAAATTTTAAACAATAACGTTCACCCACGCAATGGTCCTAATGATCAATACTAAACTTAAATTTAAATTCTTTGGCTCACTCGGCCTATTCCTTATTCGGGCAACTTAATGCTGCTAATCACCTGCGGAAAGGAAGTCAAAGGGGAGTGAGCTTTCGAGAGCCCAGTAAGGTCGATCAAATATTTAAAACAACAAAAACGATTCGGACGAGTTTACAATTAAGCAAAATAACAACTTTTAAAATGGATAAACGGAATGATTCAAACGATTTTCTATATACAATCATTTTAAAAGGGTTTTCAAAGAAAACCACGACATTTCAATATAAACATATATAGGGATGAGTATCAACTCAATCCTTTAAATCAACAGTTGTTTCAAAACAGTTCAAGTGCAATAAAACATAAACAGGAAACATTGAACATGAGCAGTACAATATAACAAAGTCACCCCGGCAGTGCTCGATACGATTTACATATGCATATGTACACTAACTAGTCCATCTAGGTACTAGTTTAATCCAACCAACAGATACAGACCATCCTTATAACTCCCAGGTTACTAACTCATGTCAACATTGAGAAGCAATAAATAGAATTGAAAATATTTTACGATGATTGAGTCAATAAACAGATAAGTGTGAATCAGAATTTGAAACGATTGCTAAATGACTCAAATTTGGGCTTCATGGGCAGTTTAAAAAACATTTTTATATCAATCACAAAATCAACATTTAATGTAGTCTGTAAAACTGTTAAAATAAAGCATTTGAAATCAAACAATGATATAGGGTTCGGAGAGAAAATCCTTACTTCGGTCCAAGCTAAGCGATACTACAAACATCGATCAATATTTTCTGAATAAACCTAAATTGACAATCCATTTGTTAGAACACAATTTATGCTGCAATACTATAAACATAATATCAGGTACCCACCACGTGCTCACTTCTAACTCTAAAATCGCTCAACCCAAAGCGCGCCTCGCACGCGGCCAACCTACACCCAAAAATCTCGTACACTCCTTAATGCGTAACAATATTCCAAATTTCTTAATAAATTACAATAAAACACTTTATAGGTTAAAACATTATAAGAAGTCAAAATATGAATTTTCTGAATTTTTGAATTAAAATAATTTCTTTGAATGTAATAAAAACCCATAGATTGCCAAAATTGATTCTAGCTGAAATAAAGTCCCATAATTTTTCTAACAGATTTAAATATGTATAAAAATTATTAAAATTTAAATCAAAAATTAAAAGGCATTAAAACTATTTTTAAATTATTCATTTTGCTAAAACCAATGCGATACGAAAACCATAGAAAATCAACTCCAAAAATCATCAAATTTAAACTAAGTCTTATTTATACCATAAATACATTACTATAATTTTTCCCAAAACATTTTCAGGGTTTAAAGGCTCCAAAATAATTATATAAGTCTGAAGTTTCAAAAAATATAATAAATACATACAATATCAAAAAATTATAAAATTTTGTCACAAATTCTAATATAGTCTAACGTATTATACTTTAAAATTTTACGTGTTAACAATCACTATACATTATCCTTTACACGCATCTTGCTTAACGCTAAACCGATACGGCGATACCTATTATTTCACAATTGCACTCAAACAGCACTACACTTCACGCCACCTTGCATACTCACACGCCACAAATGCTCACAGTACGCTCACAGTACACTCGCTATAACAATTTACTTTGGGTCTCCCTGCACTCACACACCCAGTTATACACACACACACGCGGGTTCAAGCACACATTTTACACAGCACACACACACGCACTTCACTCTCACACATAGTTACTGGCCCATATCTACCCCTTTCACACACACAAACTCTCACTCAGTCACCACTTTTCTTTCTCTTTTTGCTAACTTATTCTTCCCACTCAGTCACCATACACACACATACATATATCACACACCTTCACAAAGTCACACACACATATAAATACATGCAGACACAACCCTCCAAAACATCACCTATATATATCATATCTCACAAGTCACAGCAAAGCCACAGCAAAGCCACTGCCTTCTCTCTTTTCTTTCTCTTTTGCTTGCTTCTTCCTCTCACTCAATCACCATAGACCCCTCAAACCTGTATACGCACACATGCACACAACCAAAGCACACTTCAGACCCATTAAACCCAACACAATCATGCACCCAAATCTCAGTGCACTCTCTTGCTCGATCTCTTCTCCAAGATATGAACTCGCACACTCAACCAACATTATCCCACGCGTCATATACCCCCTTGCGCTCCAAAACACACCCAGCTGCCATCATGATAGTACCCACCATGCACCATTCATTCACACACCTCACAAACACTCTTCCTGTCTTTCTGTTTATACTCTTTCACAACACATTATACGTACACAACACACCCACATCAGACACTACACACGGCAGCCCCTCCTTGCTCTCTATAACCGCTTCATTTCACTCACAATCACCGCACACTACAACACACACCATATTCACACATATTAGACACAAAAAAGTACATGCACAACCTCAATTTCTCTCTAAACCCAGCTCCATTCTTAAACCCAGTTGGAAAATTAATTGGAAATGCGTATTTCATCTCGAACTCGCTCAACCACTTCTCCCTATGCTTTCTTCAAACTTTGTCCTTCACTGAACCTCCTCATTGAAAACCTTCCTTCACACGCTTTAACTATGTACCGATTAATCTTAAAAACTCTAACCCATTTTACCAGTCTGCCCAACACCTTATTGCAACTCCTTGAATCTTCTTTGCACACCCACATGTTTCCACAATTACACACACATATTTCATAACAGCTACTGCCTCATGGCAGTAGCTCTCTCTCGTCCAACCCACAAACAAATACACCCAGAAAAAATATACACACACCCACTGTTGTTCTCTCTACTCCCATAATCCCCACGTATCATATATATACCTATATATCCCGCTACATTCACTACGGCAAATTCCAACGCACGCACATATAATACCCATATGCAAAGCTACACGCAAATATATGAATCACGTCAAAGAGGGCTTACCGGATGTTGGACTCTCTTCACCGGATTCGCACTTCGCCGCCAGTTTTTCCGTCGCCAGAATCTCTCTTGTTCTTCTCTCTCTCTCTCTCTCTCTCTCTCTCTCTCTCTCTCTCTCTCGTGCAGCTTCTCCTTTCTCCCTTTCTCCCTTTCATTCCTCCCTTCTCTGTAACCGAAAGGCAATATGTTCTCTCTTTTTCTGTCTGAAATTTTCTTTCTTTTTTATTAGGTTGTAACTGATTATCAAATTAAAGTAAGGTTTAAATGTCCCCCTTAATTCACTTCGTTCTCTGATTTGCTTCCAAAGATAGAAAGTTGACTAAGCGTAAAAATCAATTTTTTTTTTTATTCATTTAATTTAGGATTAAATACACGTTAGTACCTTGAAACTATCACAAAATCTCACTTGAAGGTCTTAAAGTTTATTTTTTTTACATAAGGGCCTATAAATCCAAAATTGCAATAAGTAAGGGCATCCGTCCAAATTCCTAACAATTCAGCCCTTTTCCGTTAGGGGTAATTTTTGGATTCCATATTTGAAAAATCTCCTTGGGGCTGAAAAAATAATAATAATAATAAAATTCAAGAGAAAACATAGGGCTGAACCCGTCCGCTCTGCCCGACCCGCGCGTGACCCGCCCGCGCATCTCTTCCTTTAACGAAGCCAGTATCCATCCTAGACCCGTAACCCGACCCATCCACCCGACCCGCACACTGCCCCTCTCCCTCTCTCAACCCTAATCCAAAAAAGCCCTAATATCTCTTCTCCGCGCCGTACCCCTTGGCGCCGCCCCTACAGCCTCACTGTCGCGCCTCCCCATCGCCGGCCCCACGCCCTGTCACCCTTCACCGGTTGTCGCTCTCTTCACCGAAAGCTCCCCACACATAATACCCAAACTGGCCCCTCTTAAACCCGTTAATCGTCGCCTCTTTCCCCGCCACCGCCTTCTTCCCTGGGCACCATCAATCGACGCCACACACACACTTGCACACACTCAAATCGTCCCATATTCCCGCATCGCCCACCACACACACCAACCACCGCCATTTCTAGCAACCACCCCTTTTCTCGGTCACCGCCCTCTTCCACCCCAAATTTCTTTCGCCGCCACGCCGCCACCATCGCAACCTAAACCCGCTACTGCCCCACCATCCTTCACTCCTCCGAACACCTCCAACATGCAGATCCGGTGACGGTAGTGATTAGTAGGGATGGTGATGAAAGTATTGTTAGTAGGGATGGTGATGAAAGTATAAATTTGTTCGGACAAAATTGCCCCTGACGAAAAAGGCTGGATCATTAGGAATTTGGACGGATGTACTTACTTGTTGCAAATTTGGAGTTACAGGCTCTTATGTGTAAAAATTAAACTTTAAGACCCTCAAGTAAGACTTTGTGGTAGTTTCAGGGCATTAATGTGTATTTAACCCTTTAATTTAATTATGCTATAGTCCCAAAAAATTTCTTATAAACTTTAACTAATACGTTTCACTAATTGTAGCTAAAAGTTACTAATAAAGTCTTGTTTATGTAATCGACGCTACAAATTGCAGTATACAGATTGTCACTAATTGTTGCCCATAATTTCACCAACCCTAAATGTTGTTACGTAGTCCTGCTTCCGTAATCGTCGCTAGAAGTTGCCATATAAATACGCCGATGCTAAAAATGAATCGTCGCTAATAAGTACACCGCTACTAAAATTTCAATTGTCCCAAAAAAAATTTATACCGATGTTAAGATAGACAATTCGCCACTAAAATACATGTTAACATTATACATATACATATATAAAGATATATAATCGCTAAAAGTTTACCAATAAAAACTTCGCTCATAGAAATCGACTCTAAATCTTGCATATAAAAGTTGTCGCTTAAATTAAACTAATCAGCTAGCATTACCATGGTTCGGGGTGTCACACATCGATTGCCACTAAAGGAAGATTATTTGGGTTGGGGACTTGGGGTATTACATTCTCTCCCTCTTATAAAAAGTCCGATCTTTGAAATTTCCTACCTCGAATTTCAAAAGTAACTGTAACAAAACAATTGATAACTTCCAATATCCAGTATTTCAAAGTAATTTGTACTAAATAAGTTCTTGCCTAGCAACATAGGTCATTAGAATCAAGATATGTGCGATGGTCTCAGCAATCACCATTGATCTAGCAACAACATCACCATCTTCCTTCACTTACCCTCCTGACTTCCCATCTTCCTTTACAATAATTCATTTCATCGATTAATAATTCAATAAAAAGAAGACCAAGTAAAAATTTTCAAGTATAGTTGTGGCTTCTTTACAAAAGTTACCAAATAGTCAATCCCAAAAAGAAAAAGAAGATTATAACACCAATTCAACTACAGTGGCTTCAAATTATTGTGCTTGCGTTACATCTTGTTTTTTCTTGTACCTAAATTATTATCCGTGGTGCTACTACAGGTACTGCGTCATGTTTAGGGATGGCAATGGGGCGGGACGAATGCGGATTTTATTAAACCCAAACCCGCCCCGCTCATTCAGAAACCCCACTCCGCCCCGGCACCGGGTTAGAAAAATGAATTACCATCCGCGATCCTAAGGTAGTTTAGGAAACCCAACCCCGCCCCGATCTTTCCTTACTCGCGGCCACACAGCTTGAGCCATAGAAGAACACATAAAAATTACTCTGAGCACCGTCGGCATCCCCTATCCACGGCACAACCGACACACACCATTATCACCCATCACCAACAAATGGAAAGAGAGAATTCAAGACAAAAAGTAAAAAAAGAAAGAACTAAAAAAAGCCCGTATGCAGATCTGACAGACGATTCGCCACTCCGATCGCACCACCTTGTCCTTCACCTCCTCGCCGCAGAGGCCGTAGGGTTAAGCTCCCCATGTAGATCTCATGGACGCGACGTAGCCGCAGCACTCGCACTTGGCAAACTGGACCACCACGACTCTGATGTTGCACCGTCGCCGGCATCTTACTCGATTTGTTGATGGCAGACTGGCAGGTTGGATGTGGACAGACGGTGGAGGTGTTGGTGCGTCGTTTGGTTGGGGAAGTGGGTGGACGGTTTGGTGGTGGCGAGGTGGAGTAGTTTGTGGCCGTGAGGAGGCTGATCCTGACTGTGGATGGGAAGCAGCAGCAACGACGCAAAGAAGAAGAAGAAAAGAACGGCTGCTTCTGGGTTTTTATTTTTCATTTATGGGCAGCTATATATATATGTTTAGGGTTTGTATACGGGGCGGATACCGGGGCGGGTTAGACAGAGAACCATACCCGATCCTAACCCGCTGCGAATTTTTAAAATAATTATCATACCCGCTCCGTAACCCGGTCAAAATCAAAATAACCTGCTCTTAACGGAGAGGGGCGGGGCGGATATCGACCGGATCGGATTTAAATTGACATCCCTAGTCATGTTGCACCAAGTTATGGTAAATGTTACACCATGCTACAACAAATCTTAGCCCCCATTTGAAATGACATATTTGTTTAACCATTAAAAATATATATATAGATCTTGTAACACGTGAGAATCTTGATCTAACATTGATTGAAAAGAGAAACAATAGCACCAATGTACTAATTTGCTCCGGCAAACATCCTCTTTGATAGTATCCATCTGAGAGTGCATATGTGCCTTCTGACCAGGTGAAGTGTCACGTGGCATGCATCAGTCTGGTTATTATTGGGTAGATAAATAAATGCAAAATCACTTTACGTAGTGTAGTGTAGTAATTTGATCGTATGTCGTGCACTTGAAAATCGTATGGCCGTACAAAAACAACGGGGCACCTACGTACGTGCAATTGATGATTTGAACTTTTACTTTTTTTTTTTTTTTTTTGTGTGTGGGTGAAAGATGATTTGATCTAACACAACACAGTGGTCTGTCTGTGGTTGTGTACAGAGTGCAGCAGCAGTACTATTGGCGTGGGGCTCTTTGTGTTGTGAACGGCAGCGAGTTTTGATTCCCTCGAGCTGCTCATAAACTTTTTCCCCACTTACTCTCTGACACCCTCGAAGGCTGTGCACTTTTGTCATCATCTCCCTCCCCTTTAATCCTCACTGACCGTTGCCTTAATCCTCCCATTATTACTGTCCTGTCCTCCTATTTAAATGGTTTTACTGTCTGTGTTACATACATACATACATACATATACAGGTTTCACTTCCTATAAATCAGACCCTCCTCCTATCCCTATCCTCCCTCCCAGTTATAATAACCGAACAGTAGTCATACTTTCTTGAGGTCATCTGCTAAATCGATCTAAGCCATGGAAACATCAATGACAATGCTCAGACCTCTCCTGGCTCTGCTCTTCTCTACTTTCCTGGCACTCCACACTTCAGGTACGTACGTATATCTCTACCTAGTACCGACTCTCCTTCCTCTTATTAATTAATTAGCAGCAGTTGTTTGGAGTTTGGATACACAGTTTTAATTTTACTCCAACCACTGCTGACCATGACATTGTGTTTCTGCCTTTGTTATTGTGTGTCTCAGCAACAACGATAACAATGTACAACAAGTGCACCCACCCAGTCTGGCCCGGCATTCAACCCAGCGCCGGCAAGCCCATCCTCGCCCGCGGTGGCTTCCTGCTCCCACCGGCCAAATCCTACTCCCTCCACCTCCCGGCTGCCTGGTCCGGCCGCATCTGGGGCCGCCACGACTGCTCCTTCGACGCCTCCGGCCGCGGCCGCTGCGCCACGGGCGACTGCGGCGGCTCCCTCTTCTGCAACGGCATCGGCGGCACACCTCCGGCGACCCTCGCCGAAATCACCCTCGGCAGCGAGCAGGACTTCTACGACGTCAGCCTGGTCGACGGCTACAACCTCGCCATCTCCATCTCTCCCCTCAAGGGCTCTGGCTCCGGCAAGTGTAGCTACGCCGGCTGCATCCGGGACCTGAACATGATGTGCCCGGTCGGGCTTCAGGTCAGGTCTCGCGACAACCGGCGGGTGCTGGCGTGCAAGAGCGCGTGCTTCGCGTTTAAGTCCCCGAGGTATTGCTGTACGGGCAGCTTTGGGAGCCCGCAGTCGTGCAAGCCAACGGCTTACTCGAGGATTTTCAAGGCGGCTTGTCCCAACGCCTACTCTTATGCTTATGACGATCCCACCAGCATTTCTACTTGCACCGGTGGTAGCTATTTGCTCACTTTCTGTCCTCGCCGTTGATTTAGACTTAAAAGTTTGCTTTTCCTCCTTAATTTGTACTGGTATAATAACTAGTAGTAAGTTAATTGCTGTGCTCAGTGGCTCCTTGACTTGATTATTAGTGTTAGAGCTCTTTATATGTTTGGAGCTTTGATTGTGGCACAGTGTCATTCGCTGCTTTCACCTCGTTTACGGGATGAAAGCCCTAAGATTTCTGCTTTCCTTTCGGGGGTTTACTGCTATTTTTTATTTCAGCAAAAGGTAGGGTTACATGCAACAAGCAAATATTCACCTATCATCGCATCTCTCTTTTAAGTGGTATACTTACACTTTAACCTTATAAATCACGGTTCGTTTAACCAATAATGAAATGAAAAGAACAACACAAATGTGGGCAGATTCACATAAATCTTCGACCCCATCTCTCTCGCATTTCCATGGGCCATCGGTGCTAGCCTCGGCCACCTAAGTCTCTGAATGACTAATGAACCTCGGTGACCGACCTTACTCTGCTAGATCTAAGAAAATATGTCTATTCCTCACTTTTTATATGCAGGATCGGTCTCTGTAAAAGTTAAACTAATAGTTCCGCTCATGAACAGCCCCTCGCTCGGCCATCCATCCAGTCGGTTTTGATGTTGTTGTGTTTATTGTTTTTTCTTTACCATTTTTTCAGGGTAAATTATACACGACACCCCTGGGGTTTGCTCTAAATTATATACGTTGTATTATACAAGACTCACTTCCATTAGGGAACCGTAAAAAAAAATTAGGGCAAATTCAATATGATATACCAAAAATGTCCATATATGTCTTCCTCCTCCTCCTCTTTCTCACCAAAAAAAAAAGCCCAGCCACTGCCACCCGCCAGGGAGCCGATAGACGACAGCAAAACAAAAGGAGATCCCGACAACCAATAGCCGGCCAAAAAAAAAACCCGATCCTGGAAAGATAACGGCAAAGAAGCAACCTCCAGACTCGGTGGACACCTACCAGCTAGACCCCAGCCAAAAAGAAAATGACGAAGAAGCTACACAAACCAAGAAACCCATTAATCTAAGAAAAAAGAAACCGAACGTCAGCCAAGGAAATCGCGCTTTCCGGAAAGTAGCTACGGTCCAGATTCAGCTCAATCCAAGAGCACCGGCGAATCTAGATTCCTGCTAAAGCATGCTAACCAAACAAGGCCTTCACAGATCTGCGCCTGGATCTGGGTTTTCCTCCTCCCTCTCCCCCTATCTTTCTCTCCTGAGATCCGGTAAAGTACCACCACCACAGCTACAAAACTCTGACGATCCACCACCACAGCCCTAGGACTAAGCTCCATAGCAACGGGGCACTAGATGTGTCGTCTCCAGCCGCCGAATATAGGCAGCCGCGCCGGAAACTAACTACAAACACACTCTCTCTCTCTAACACTCTCTAGAAAAGCTTGAGTTGCAACCTCGATCATCATCATTGGGCGATGGAATGGGATATGGAGGTAGTGGGGGAGGGAGGAGGAGAGGGCGGCATAGGGGGAGAGGTACTCTACGGGCACGGTGGTGGCGGATTTCCCGGCAATTAGAGCGGGGCCTTCAGGAGCGAGGAGAATCTGGAAGCGATAGCTGGCTGCTTCGGCCGAGGCGGTGGGACGTGATTGGAGGCTAAAGGGTGTTGCCAGGTGGTGGGGTTGCTGGCGGTATCGCCGGATTATGTTGCCAGGTGGTGGGTCGCGGTGGCTGCGACGGTGGCCTGTAAGTAAGGTGAAGGGACGGGGATGTTGGTGGGAGGCTGTTGGTGGTCTTGATTGGTCACCGAAGCAAGTTGCCGATCGCCGGAGGGTGTTACCGGTCGCCGGGGTGTGTGTGTGTGTGTGAGAGAGAGAGAGAGAGAGAGAGAGAGAGGGGGGGGGGGGATGGATGGAGGCAAATTTATTTGTTTATAAGGGTATCACGGTCTTTTCATTTATTCCATCGACTCAGTTAACATAAAATTAAAAATGTGTAGCTTAGTGTAATAAAAAAAAAGATAGGGGGAACCGTGTGTAATTTAGGGCAAACCTCAGGGGTGCCACGTGTAATTTATCATTTTCTTTATTATCCTCCAATCCCTTCATGTAACTTGCATATAATTAAGGTCCAGCCTTCATAACGTGCGTCCAATGACTTGGTGATTAAATTTGCTAATAAGTTGTTTCGTGGTTGTTTACAATATGCCCGTTACGGTATACATCATTTCATACACGGGTTATTGTGTTGGTTCTAAAGACGATCCAGCCATTTCATTGCGCAGCAAATAGTTGTTTGTAGATATTCATAATACGTAAATAGATTCGTTGTTTGTAGATATTGATTGTATGTAGGAGTCTTCTCTGCAAACTTGAGATCAACAAATCAAGTCCACCAATTCTTATAGAAAATTTAATGAGAAATTGTCATTTGTTTTTTGCCTTTAAATTTAATGGGAAAATTTAATAACGTCGGATTTTAAGCCTCGGATCATTCTCTTATCTTCCTAGACCCATATATCCCTGCTAGAGTAGTCCAACAAGACCCCTTCATTCCAAGCATGCTGGCTTTTACATCCAATGGGCAAGTAGGTTATCAAAGCGGTTTCATCAACTATAGTTACTAGTTCACCTCTGTTTCAAGTGTTGGCCAGGAGAAAGATTATGATGCAAATTATGATTCCTTGGAACAAACAAATAATTGGACATATTCTTCCTACAATTGCATCTACTATACCTTCAATCTCACTTGCCAAATTTGCCTGCGCAACATATTGATGAAAATTACGTCTACAATTGGATTGGCTCCTTGGCTGCAAAGTAGTGATTGGGAACAAAACACCAAACGGTCTAAACCCAAGTGGGCGATGCAGGATGATATAAATTCAAAGTTGTTCCATACATCTAAAATAACAAGAAGAAATGGGAATCAAATACATGGGATCTTAAACTTTAAGAATGAGTGGGCTCATACTGAATCACATATTTTGAATTTCTTTAACAAACATTTCTTTGTTGGGCTATTGTGGTTATGACATGCAAAGTTGCCTTTCAAGGGCACTTCACGGCCCTATGCTTAAACATGGCCGCATTTGTAACATGCTCCTGCCTTTCATGAACGATTTCTTAGCTTATTATCTAAGCCACCACAACGAACACTATCTCACATAGTCCAACGACCATCTTTCTTTGCATGGTTGTTGCCACGTCTGAGACACTGAAGTCCACTCCTAAGAGGGGCCTTAATATCAGTACGTTGAATATTCTACCTCTTAGTCTACCAATTCAAACTCTCCCACCATGAGGGTCTTCCTTTCTATGACGCTTCTTTTGACTGTTGTCACATTCATTTTGCACATCATTTAGTCATTTCTCCACCAATAAAGCTTTTCACAACACAACTACATAAGTTTCTAACTCATAAGCCTCAAGAGGTTGTTTAATTCGGTGCTTCTGTCCAATTTCAAAACTTCGGGCTGGACTCTCTTCATCTTCTACAAGTTCTGGGGCAAACTTGGACATATATGTGAACTCCATATCGTACTCTGCTACCAACTCGCTTCCCTGTTCAAGTTTAATAAAACCCATCTTCTTTTAGAGTCGAACACACTTAGTGTAGACACCCCATTTTTGTAGGTATTTTTAATTTAATACATAATGGGTTTTATTTGTTTTATTATTAATTAGAGTGCATTATTGAGTCTAGGTTTAGTAATGTGATTTAGTTAATTAATCAACTCCAGTCCATTTATTGCATCAGTCCAGTCCAATTGTGTCACGTCCAGTCCAATGTCTAGATTTAGTCAAAATAATTGATTTAGTTGGTCTAGATAATTTATGAAAAAAATCCATGCATTATCCTTGATGCATAGATGAAATCAATCTGTTTTATGGTTAGGAAATGAATTATCTTGAATTTAGTACATCCCATTTACAAAATTAGAGATAATTACCACAAAAAAAATAGGGTCAGATAATGCCTAAAAATTTGAAAAAAATCATTTTTTTTATTTTTGGGATGAAGCGGCTGGTTTGCGACTAATCGGTCGGTTAGTTGACTTTTTGTCAATCTGCGATTTTTATTTATTCTGACTTATCTCCAGCCTTGCAGATTGACATAGCTAATCTTATCAGATTCTGCGATCCTGAGCACTATAAAAAAGGGCCTTGGCCTTCATTTTCAGGGGTCTTGAACTTTAAGAGCTTATTCTCTTTAGACCTGGTATACCATTTATTAGTGAAATGATGCACTATCTCTCTCGAGAGTTCTAACCATTCAAACTCACCTTTAAAAAAGTCTTTTGTATTCTTTGCATCGTGGATCAGACGGAGAACATCTTCGAGACTTC